>PRKT01000065.1:747906-838230 GCA_003671525.1 Saccostrea glomerata | reverse complement strand
CCCCAGTAAACTTTCAGTTCTGATCTGATATGTGCTTTTTCCTAGCCAATGTGCTCAGGTGAGCGCTGTGGCCCCTGGGCCTCTTGTTTTGATTTATCATTGGTAAGACAACAAAGAATGTAGAAAAAAACATGACGAAGATCAAATGACAGCTAAACACAGATGGAAATCTTGTGATAATTGATAATTTGATGCCTTTTTTAATTTTTTTAGGACACCGGAGTCAGGTGGCCTGTTGCTATCTATTTTTATCTAATTGACATATCCTTCATTTGGAACATTTTTTAGCTCATATTACATAAAGCTACATGACACATATATTATATATGCAATGCGATATTTTTTTTCTAGGTGTGTACTCAGGCAGAGGCAGCTATTTTTAACGAGGAACTGTTTTACGATCTGAAACAAAGGTTAGGGAAAACTGGGAACACTCACACCACTGCCATAGCTGCGGTCGAGGCTGCCACTAAATGTCACGCCAAGGCCATCATGGTGGTCACTGTCACAGGAAGGTAGCCATTTGGTCTGATACTATTGTGAAATCACTAATTTTTGTGGGGGGGGGGGTGTAATTATACCCCCGCAAACGAAGTTTAGGGGTATATTGGAATCAGCATGTCCGTCTGTCCGTCCGTCCGTCTGTAGACAAGATTTTGTCCGAACCATTTCTCAGAAACTATTGGATGGATTTGTCAGAAAATTTGTACACTTATTATTCACCATATGAAGGTGAGCACCTGGTATTTTCATTATGATTGGATGATTTTTCTGCATTTTACGGGTGTTTTTTCTTTTTTCTTTTGTGGTTTTGTTTGGCTCATAACTAGAAAACTATTAGACTTACAATCATCAAACTTGGACAATTTATGCATCTTAGGTAGTAGGTGTGTCACAACCTATTTTAAGGTTACCGTGACCTTTAATTAAAGTGAAATTTATAAAAAAAAAAAAAAACTGTCTTTTACTATTGAATTACACAATCCCAAAAATGTAAGAGTGTTGCTGTATCCCTATTTAAAATATTAAGAAAATAATATTTTTTCATTATATACTTCACAGCAATCCATATCAAATGTTATTTTATAAGAGATAATCTACTTCTCCCAAGGGTATAATTATCAAGCACTGGTCAAGGAGAATTTTGATAACAGAAAATTGCATCCCTTGGCATTAATTAGTGGACATGCATCCAGTCAGAGATTAATTAATGAGTTCAATGCAGGAAAGCTAGCTGTCTCAATCATTTCTGTCTGCTAGTATCTCTGATTAAGGAGCTCTTATCTGTGTCCTTTGGGAATTAGACAGAAGAACTGCTGGTTAGTTTAAATAGCATATGTCATTTGATGGCCAGCCTTCTATTTCTAAAATCAATTTGTCATACGTTAAGTTTTTAATACTTATTAGTTAAATTGATATATTTTTAAAAAAAAAAAATGAAAATATCAAGTGACAAATTTCAGAGCATCATGTCCCACATGAAAGATATAATTTATGCATATGTGTGTGTTTGTGGAGAAGGAGCATTTGTCAAGCTATAATGCAGCCATTTGATGATTATTTGTTATAATTAATGCTTACACCACATGCAGCACTGTTAAGGCTTACTATGAGAAATCAATGGAAAATAGAAATGCAAAAACAGGTATTGTTTTTAAACCTGAATTTATTTTTATTCAGCTGTTTTATTATCCCAGAACTTAAATACTTATGGAAATAGCATAGTATAACCTACTCAGTACTGTATGAAATTTGGTCCCATCGATGGACAGTCACATGATGAATGCATAGTACGTTTGCTAAATGTAGGTCATTAACAAATTTCAATATCGCAAGGGCATACCCTATTTAAGATTTAAAAATCAAGCTATTCATTGTTTCTGTATACTTTGTACTTTCTGGAAAGTGCTGCTGCTTTGAATAGAATTCGCGTTTTAATAGTTAAAATTGCAAGTAAATAGGTCCATGTTGAAATATCTTTTGACTTTTACCAAATATTTTGTGTACTTATAAAGTCACCCTCTCAATTTAATAGATCCATGAAATATTTGTGAATTGGCACCTACCCTGAAAAACCCAGCGGGGGTATTTGTCCCTATTGGACAGTTCTAGTTTTTGTTATTTTCGCGGTATGGAGAGACCAATAAATTTATGTCCACCAAAAAATGTTAAAAAAAAAATTATGCATATCTACTGAACATTCTCCAACAATGAAATCAAATCCCCACAAACCAATATTTTTTCCACAAATCTTAAAAATTTTACCCCAGGAAAATATTGGATTTTACGGTTACTTATTGATGTGGTGGATTGCTCGTAGTCTGACTATTATAGTTATAAGTGGTGGGTTTGGACTTGTACTGCTTGATTCCTAGATAAGTTTACTGTTTGAATTAACCCCAGTCAGCACTGTAATTCACATTTTATTCTGAAGTTAATTTATAAGTGATTTATCAAATCTATCTCAACATTAAAATTGTTAGTGTTGCAGTGATCAAGTGATTATCGGAATCATCTCAAATATACCAGCACCTATTGAAACAATGAATTTTAATTGGTTCGTAGACCTGTATGCCATGCATGAACAACTTTTCAAGATGAATAAATAATGTATTGGCAATTTGTCCTTCATAACATTCCTTACAGTGATAAATTGTGTTTAATTGGCAATGTGAGACTGTCAGTGAGGATTTATTACTGAAATTTAGACCATATACAACTATTGTAATTTATACTGTATTATTGAATGATTTCAGATCACCTGCTTTGATATCTAAATACAGACCCAACTGTGTGATTGTAGCTATTACCAGATCCAAGGAAACTGCCAACAATCTGCAGCTACATAGAGGTGTCTTCCCAGTCTTATTTGAAGGTAAAGAGTTTTTCTGTTTCATGACATATTTTTTCTTTTATAAATGATTACTACAACTGACAATAAAGTACCAGTACATAAAAAGGACTCATATGACTAGATTTTCAAAACTTAAATGAACAATCATGGGCTTGAATAGAAATCCATGTTTGTTTAATATGTAACTTTGTATTAAGCATTATAAAAGTCAAACCTCAATATCTCAAATTGAATGGGATTGAGTAAGAAAACTTTGAGATACCCAAAAGTTATTGGTATTGTAATTTTACCTGGATATCTCAAATTCTTGTCAAGAATTCAATGAATATCTCAAAGTACTTTCTCAGTGCCATTAAGTTGGGATACTGAGCTATGACTGAGTTTCAACTAGCTGCTTGATTGACAGGTGATAGGTTTGATTGACTATATTCTAACTTGCTGAATTGCTTTGACAGATGATAGAGACGAGGTGTGGGTAGATGATGTGGACGCCAGACTAAATTACGGAATAATGCTGTCCCGTCAGCTTGGTTACATCAGGGGAGGGGACATTGTCGTCCTGGTAACGGGCTGGACCTCGGGGGCGGGGTCCACCAACACCCTCCGCATCGTGACCTGTCCCACCGTGTCACTTCCTGTGCCCTACGCCAGAATAGAAGTGGAGTCGTCGACAGACGACAAAGTGCGATTTGAGTAGCTTTAAGGCGCTGGTAATCGCCGTAGATTGAAAGAACTTTTTGAAATCCCTGATTCCAAAAATGTTAAAAGAATTGGATTTATGTTTGTCATAATAAACCTTTAAGTTAATAGGAGTGAAAAACTGACTAATCCTTTGTTAAAACTTTATTTTGTTTTATCTTAAGAAATGGAATATGTTGTCAGTTATCCATGTTTGAGAGAGTTAGACTTTATATTCCAATTTTTTTCTGTTTTTTAATTTTGCTTTCTTTTATTTTTTAAAACACTCATGTACACTTTTTGTGTTGAGTTTTTTTTCTTTGTAGCTTAAAGCTCTTTGTTAAGTGTTTGCCATATTGTTATATATATTATGTATGAATAGGTGCTGATATGTGTATGGTGTAGATTGTTATGTGATCTGATATGTAAACTTTGACATATGTCATGTCTTTTTTTCTATTTGCTGATTTTCTTTTTAGGTCAATTTAAGTCTTATATTTTTTTTCAGTTCAACTTAAATTATGTGAAAAAGTGAATGTCATAGATGTTGTAAAAAATGTATTTAAATACATTATATGTACAATGTAGGTAGATTGTTGAAAAAATTATCTATGTTTCGAATATTACTCTGCAGTACTAATCTTGTAAGCTGTTATACAGTTTCAAGAGTATGTACATGTGTCAACATTAAGTTATTGGTACTCAACTCTTTAGGTGAAAAAATATTATTCAACTCTACAACACTGCACTCTGGGTAATAATTTTGTCAACTACTCTTTATCTTTATTGCAAATTCTATGTAATGCATAAAAATCATATTGCTTCTTTTTTTTCATATAAGAACTGCATGATCTACACAAACTTTTCATTGGAAAACTCATTTCATTGTCAACCAATGTTGTATCCGGTGCAAAACTTTTGAGAATCAAGTCATTTTTTAAATGCACGGAAAAATTATTTTTAGAATTAGACTACGCAATGTTTACAAAATAGTGCTAAACAAAATACAGTTGAACAGTTTTTGGTGACAATATCACACTTTGTGTAGCACATACATATTTTCAAAATAAAATATATACATGTAGATACCCATGTTAACTTTTAAATTAAAGTAATTTTAATTAATACTACAGTAACTGCATCTGTTTTACAATTATTTTAATATTAAAATTTGATATTTCAGTTTTAAATCTAGGCAGGAAAATGTGGCAGCCTTAGAATTACCAAAGTTTTCTTGATATTTCCTTGTTTAAGTTGTGAAATTTGAGTGATTGATTGTAGATTTTTGAAAAAAAAAAAGTATGCAAGATATGACATATACAATACATATACTTGTATGATTTATTTTATGATTAATTTCTGTCATATGTACATGTAGATAAATATGATGCATGTATACTCATGGTAGATGGGAGTAGGGTTTATTCCCCGAATGGCTACTGGAATAAAATAACAAGTAATTATCACACTCAATTAAGGGGCCCTCTACGGGGTACAGGTAGAATTACCTGTATGAATAATCTACCAGCTACCAGAATTGAAACAAAATAAAATGGGAGTTTATTTCTTTTCTTTTCTTTTTTTTAAATTTGAGCACTATATAAATATTTTGTATACATATTTTTTTAAATAAATAATTTTACAAGCACATAACGTATTAAAAACTATAAATAATCTTGAAGTTCTATTGATTATCAGCACTGATTTTCACATTATATATGAGATAACACTGTTTCACTCTCATATCACACATATTTACAATTTATTTAGTCCATCTCCATATATTTCTTCGCACCTAAAGAATTGCTATTTAAGGTGAAGAAGTTCATAAACTCCACGTGTATTTTATGATTATTTAATAGAATGTTTTGACAATAAAAAATAATAAATAAATAAATTGAGGAAAACTTGATAGAAACACTTTATTTATCATACATGAATATCTATATTATTTTACGAATAAAAAAACATTTCTGTCAATTCATCTAAAAGAGTTTGAAAATGTAGCACAAAAAGGGGATAATATAATTTGTAAGTTCATCGTTAGTAATAGATTTTAATGTACATCATATACTGTATTTTTGCACTATGTAATGATAATTAAAAAATGATAGATAGATAAAAAAAATTAAACAAAACTTTATAGAAACACTTTATCAAATTCTCATACACATATATCTACCGGTATATTATTTTAAAGGAAAAAAAAACACTTGTGTTAATTTATCGAAAAGAGTTTGAAAATGTAGCACAAAAAGGGGATAATAATTTGTAAGTTCTCATTCAATACTATTACCGTAATAGCTTGGGGAAAAAATTAAAATAAAGGTACAATGAAAAATTCATTTTTCTGAAATCTTAACTTTACCTTAATAAAATTGAATGAATAAATTGGATTTAGAAAATATTGCTTATCCAGGTAAGCACAGGTAATTCTACCTGTACCCCTTAGAGGGCCCCTTAATTGAGTGTGATAATTACTTGTTGTTTTATTCCAGTAGCCATTCGGGGAACACACCGGGAGTAGATATCTGATGTATTTCTTAGCTCCAAGGAAAATTGGGAGAGGAGTTTTCAATCTGGTACAAATATATTTTTAGCTCAAAGGAAAATAGGGAGAGGAGTTTTCAAGCTGGTATTTTAACTCACTTGCCGTTAGAAGATATTACAATATTTTTTATGCCTTAACAATACCAAAACAAGGTGTTCAAAAGAAGCTGGAAGGCCAAATGCAATTACTCCAACTAAAAGTTTCTGTTTGATATGAGTCAAGAGAATATACCTGTAACTGTGTGTTGAATAAACATAGATTTCTAATATACATGTATATAGTGTTTTTCATTTACCAGTACTTTTAAAAAAGGATGCATGTATCACCCATTACTCATGTGCATGTGAATTGGTTGTATTTTCTTCAGACCAGTAGAGGAAAATACCTGGCAGATATCATTGATATTGATTCAACTGTATTTCCGTGCCCCCTTTGAAAAAAGGAAACATATATCTCTTTCACCTATTTGTCAATTGTTAAACTAGCTTGGTGCTCTCCAATCAAGATTTTGAGAACCCTTTGCTTAACACCAGGTCTGGTAAACTGATACCCCCTCAGTATAAGATGACCTCTCCTGATTTTTAAATCACTAGATCAAAGATTTAACATAGGAAGGTACAGTCTGTACAGTATTATAAGAATCCTTGGCAGACATTGAACGTGGTACATTATTACTCCTTTTGATTTCAAGGTCAAGGGTTAAACTACTCTTGACATGTATCCACTCATATTAAGGCTTTGCGTGACAAAGGTCAAACTAAGCATTCCTTAAGGAGAAGGAAAGAGGAGAAATTAAGTTATTTAAACTAGCTAGTGGGCAAACTTGAAAACCCTATGCTTGTACAATTCAGAGAAGTAAAATAACACTTGAGGGAATTAACGTGGGTTAGGTGAATATTATTGTCCAAGAAGAGATGTGTAAAAGACAGCAAGTACCTGGGATAGAGAAATACGAGAGTGTACAATAATTCAAACATAATGGTCTGAAAACTCTCAGTAATTTTTATCTCATTTTAGATTTAACTGCATGTATTTACCAGGTAATATTCTGACCATGGCTTTCACTTGCCTCTGCTTCAAAACGACCCCTTTTACTTTAGATCCAAGGCTTCCACAAATATAATAAACAAAAAACAAACAATAGATTGTTACTTAAAATATTTATAACAGACTTTTTTTAACATAGTATACATACATGTATATACTGGTAACATGTACTCATCAATTAATTCAGTTTATATTGCAAGAGAAATGAGTGAGCTAAAGACTTTGCCTTTTAAAAATTAAAAAAAAAAGTTTGTGTTCAAAACATCTAGGTTAATATGTGATGTAAAAACAATCAAATTCTAATTATTTAACAATTTGTTCAAAAATACCATGTGTGTATCATTAATCTCAATCAAAAGATTTTAACTGGCAACCATATGAATTGCACCAAAGCTTGAATTTTTTTTATAATGTAAGCTATAAAGCTGTCTATTACATGCTTCAATTTATTTTTCACACAGTTTAAATACCAAATATGACAAAAATCACATTATGCACTTAGCTCCCAATCATTATACCCACATACATGCACAACAAAATGTGTATAACTACCGGTAATTCAAATACATGGAAATGAATGTTGGAATATCGGAAAATACATCATTTGTATGAAAATTTAACCCAAGAAAAAAAATCTAAGCAAAGAAAAAAATTGTATATGTACTTGGAAAATAAGTGAAAATAAATTGGCAGATAAAAAGAAAAATGGTTAAAGCTGACAAAATATCCCATGCAAAAATGAACATCTTAAAACCAGAACTGAAAGCCTTTATTCCCATAACACTTTATCTGATGACAGAGAAAAAATGAAGAAGTCTTTTGGATATGTGATTAAATACACGTTCTACACAGAACTAAGCTAATCTTGTATATAAAGGTATTGATTTTTACCTTTGGGGAGGTGTTTGCAATAAGGGGTATGTGACTGTCTAAATCCTTGTCGAGGAAGATTTAGTGTGAATTTCATCACATAAGAAATCCTTAATTAAGTTACAAATTTGACTACTTTTCTTTAACCTCTTAAACCCGACCCTACCCCCAAATAAAAGTCATCAATATATTTCAAATTAGCACTATTATGAATACAAATGAGTAATACATGAAATTAAATACATTGTTAAATGTTAAACTAGCTACTCATAAAAAAAGTTACACATCTGGTCTTATACACAGACCTTAACATTTCTCACCAGTCTCATCTTTATAACAATAAAAGAATAGTTGGGAGACAAATTCTGACTCTACAAACACCAGGTATGCCATGGCAAGGTGGTTAGAAGATAGTACACAGAAATTCACAGTTTAACAGGCTGATGAAATAAATCCTTAAATGTTTTATTTTACCCTACTGAAAATAAATGATTATAGACAATCAATTGGTGTAATAATACGTAGCACTTGATTTTTGTCTTTTTAATTATTAATATTGTATGTCCTTTTAGCAAAAACCGAAGAAAAATAATTATACAGTGAACAGAAGTTTTAAAAATAAAGCAACACATATTTAATGAATTTCCTGCATACATATAGGCTAATAAAATATGCTGGATACATGGGAAAAAATTTTGAAGACCATTTTTTTGCATTTCTTATCACAGCTACCTAATGTTATATATTTTTCCTTATAAGAAAAATTATAATCCCATTTTATAAGGTAATATTTTTTTTATAATTAAAAAAATTCAAATCAGCAATTGCCTGTGTTTCCTATCCATTTCTGAGGTCATATATACATGTACATGTGAATCTTTCAAAATTAAATAGAACAAGCTTTTCTGAGGAAAAAAATCATACAACATAAAAATCACTATACAATATAGATTTACTATTAATTTCTTTAACAAAGGTTTAACTTGCCTTAAATTACTCACAACACAATGTATTTTTTTCACAAATAGAATGTTTTTTGTACAATTTTATTTAAAGCACTTCTGAACATACTGAAAATCAATCCAATTCTTTAACAAATAGTGAAAATTCATGTACCGGGGGCATTTTAACCATAAATATTTCCTTTTTCAAATGCTGGCTTTTTTCACCAAAATGTTCCTTCAAGAATCAATCTGTGAAAAATTTCTATTAAAAAATATAATTAAAATGAAAATTTAGCCAAGACAAAATATATTATATGCAGAAATCAAGCCATATGGTAACTTAAAAAGAAAAAAATACAGTAGAACACCTTGGCACCAAAGATCTAATAGCACTCCAAATTCATCTCCTTACAACAGGACACTTCTTTGGGGGGTTAAGAAACAAATCACATTCCCTTTTTCATATGCATACTATTCGTATATACAGCAAAGCAAATCATTTTTTGAATTTTTCATCAAATCCTAAATGAACAGAGAATTGTATAAGTGCAGGACCTCGGCTGATGCTTTTTAGGTCACTCGATCAAAGGTCAAGGTCAAAGGGCACAGGAAGAGACTTCTTTGTGACTGATGTATAATCTAGAGCTGGAAACCATGACAACTAGATCCCATCATTACTATGACGCTTCGTCGGGTGATTTCAGTTCTTTAATTTGTTTTATTAGATATGCTTTCTCATCATTAAACTGTTCATCATCTGATCTTTCTGTGTGAAATTTGGTTAAAAAGTCCACAAGTTTTTCTTTGTTCCGTAACAAAATGTCGAGAATGGGCTTTGGTTTGTTTGGGTTTGCTACAAACACCTGTAAATCATAGATAAGTAACACATATAAGATCATGTAAGCAATGCAATATCTATTCTATACATGGAGAGAAAGAAAATTTAGGAGAGGAACTCGTATTAAAGTTGAAAGAACTTGTTTCCAATCCTTTTGTTTATACAATAAAATATGTTCAAAACAAAGAAAATTTATCAATTTTTAGTCAAAACACATTATGAACTGCACAGCGCTGTTTCTAAAACATTAAAATAATCATGATACTTCTTTCAAAAGTTGCATAATAATTTCTAAAAATTTTCTAACTTATTGTGAAGAGATTTTCTGTTTTAACCTTTACCTTGAATACATGGAAGGCTTCAAACTGTATATTGCGACTCTTTTCTCGTAACATGGTCATCATCAGCTTCAGATTGTCGGGATTGCTGATGTATCTCGTCATGGTGGTGAAATTGTGTCGATCTAGCAGGAGCTCTCCTAGTAGCTGTAACAAAATACCAAGTAGTTAAAGGTTCAGAAGAAATACGCTACATTACTTGTCCAAGTTATACTAGCTGCAAGAATTCAATTTTCTTGAGCATGTGCTCTCATGTTATTACACGAAGTTTTAACGGAGAGAACGATTATAGGCATTACTGCCTGCTGTTCAATCCACTTCATTGATTTGAATATAAAAATTTATCTTTTAAACCAAGAAAATTTAAGTTTTTTTAACAATATTTTCAATATAACAGTAATACAACTAATGCCCTCAAACATTGAGCATGCCTAAGAAATTTCCCTGAATACAGACCTTGAGGGCTTGGCGCCTCGTGACGTAGTTTTCAGAGTTGAGCAATCTCTGGTAGGACGTAAAAACTTTCTCATAATTATTCTCCAGGAATTCCGCTGACAGCATTTTGTGCTTCACAAGCAACTCCTGTAGGAATAATATAAACTTTAAATGGATACATATAAGACTCTTAAAAAGATTATTACAGTTTAAAAGATAATTAAAATGTTTTGTTAATCAATGCTGACTTAACATTTTAACACTGAATGAATTTGTTGGGAAAATTTTCAATGAGAAAGCAAAACTTTGTTTTATAATTAATGTATATAATATAAACTAGATGCCAATTAACATTTTTCACTGTTATCTTGGAATAAAATCCCAAATTTTCATAGTAGAATTGTTAAGCTAGGGATTTGTGAAGAGGGAAGGGCATTTTAAAAACACTTGCAGAATAAAAATGTTTGTATGTGGGTAGGAAGTACATACTTTGAATGTTGAAAATGCATCTGAGGCTATATCAAATGTTGACACCTCCACATAATCAAAGAAGCTGTAGAATTCTGGAGAGAACAGCATGATTTTAGCCAGAGCCTCATACCGACAACACTCCCTCAACATCATGCCACAGTTTAAGGCGATTTCCTGGTTCTCATATCTACATAAAAGATACCATATATTAAAATTTTATGTACCACATGTATGTAAAATACTCAAGAAGTAAAAGATAGTAATCTACTGTAAATTTAACAATGTCAATTTTTATCATTATTGCATAATTTTGCAAGATTTTCTGCTCTTGTAAATTTTATTCTTTGATATATTTTTATTAGTTTTGATAATAATATATACATCATTAAGATAAAAAATTGAGAATTTTGTCTTGCTAATAAATTCAAAACACTTCTCACAAAAATAATCATGATAATATTGCTAAAATTTGTGATCTACAGTATTCAGTATATACAAGATATACCAGTATGTATTTCAATTCATTTCTGTTTCCAAACATTTTCCTTCAATCTATAGAATGAAACATTAACACATGTACATTCAAATCCTTAGAAACAAATTTTAAAAGGAAATGGGTAGGCATAGTAATTTTTTACTTTATCAATTTTACTTCATTAACATCTTTCTTAACAATAGACTACTTACCCCTTCATAAGATCAAAAAGAATTTCTTGTTTGGTGACAATGTATTCCACAGTAGGGGTGCGAGAACCAATCTGCCGTCGCAGAAGGTTGTTGAAGATAGCAACAACATCTTTCCTGCCCTATTAAATAAATCGAAAACTAGATTCAAATTGATTCCATCATCAAATCTATTTCCTGAAATAATACATCCTGTGCAAAGAAGAATGATATTTTACACTTTTACACTCCAATTACCGTATAAGTGGAAATTTTAGCGAGACGCAAATTGAGCGGTTTGTCCTTAAAAACTGGTAATTTATTTTAGCGAGATGTTATTTTAGCGATTTAAAAATGCATATTAAAGAAGCAATTACAAATAAAAGGCAATTAATTTTTAGTGATATTCAATTTTAGCGATCTCAGCACCCTCGCTAATAATGCCAAAATTAAATCCATGCTAAAAATTCAACTTATACGGTATATTATTATACAGCAATATCAATACTAAGTGCTTCAAGATGACAAATAGCCCTGAATGTAGAGTGATCCTTCATTGTTTGTGATTGATTTTAAATACCTCAAAATCAATGCGGGGAAGTTGTTGTACTAGGGTTAGTAATATGTGCGTGTTGTAGATTTCCTGCGAGAGTTGAGCCACCAGCTCTGTCTGGGGTTCCTGATCCCCCGCCCCATACAGAATGGTCTTTATGGCAGACAGGTTCTTTGAGACATCTTCTGTAGCCTGGAAATATAATTAAAGAAAATCTTGAGCAAACTCCAGATTACTGAGAATTTTATCTAGAATAATTTGCAGTTCACTAGCCCAGTCAGGATTGTCCCTAAGAATGAAAACAGCAGCAGACATTGAAAAAGTAGAAGGGTCTAGATTGTCTCCCTTCACAGGAGGATGAGGGAGGAATAGCAAGGTAGCTGGGGGATTAAGTCATGAAAGGAGGAAAAATTCCCTGGACTTTGTTGGTCTTAGGTACAATTCTGCAAGACTGAGTGCGAGCTAGTACATGTACAAACAATTTAAAAACTTCAATTAACTTTATTAAACATTATCACCTGTGATTTTTCTACTTTCACTTCTATACTGACCTTATCAGCTTTCTTTTCCCCAGCCTGGCCCTTGACAACTGCCCCTAGAGCCTCCTTCAGGGACCTTACTAATTCCTGGGGACTCTTCTGGGATTTCCCAAAAAGGGGCATGTCCTTCTCTTTAAGGGTAGGGTAGAGACTGTTTGATTGTAACCTAAATATTAAATTTTGAAGAAAAAAAAACATTTTTACCTGAGTTAATAGATTTTTGGACATATTCACATTTCAATCATTTGCCAATAAAAGTGATCCCTGACAGAATTGTGACAATAAAGCAGTCAGGTGTAACGAGTGCAAAGAGTATACCCAAGTGTTGATGTATCGTACTAGATAATAATATCTAAAATGGTGTATGCCTATTTACGATTCGTGTTCATCTTTAACAGAGACACTATTTTAACTATTTCATATTTTTCTGATATTATACATGTAATTAATTCAAGGGACCTAAAATTCAGTTTTTTTTTTAATTTGGCAAAATCATGAACATCTAAAAGTTGGATATCATAATTTAATTTCAAATACCTCATACTCATAGAACAGTCCTAATACGAAATATAAAATGAAAGTTCCTCTTAATCTTATCACGCTTATATCGATATGTTAATGGAACATATCGATGCTATTAAATATAAAGTGTATCAGGTGGTTATTTTATAGGATTTATATTTGACTTTTAAACTTGTCCTACTAAGATCATTGTATTCACTGTTTCACAGTATTTAATAGATAATAATCAATATTCACTATTTAGGGAATAACTCATTAACTGTCTTCTAATTTGGTATTTGCGACCGTTAATGCTGATTTAACGGTCGCAAACTGAGTTTAACCGGCGACGCGTAAGCGGAGCCGGTAAAACGGATGTTTGCGACCGTTAAATCAACATTAACGGTCGCAAATACCAAATTAGAAGATCAGTTATTCCCATTCTAATGCAATCCATGCATTTTGTTTGTTGTTTACGTCTTATTTTGTTGAATTTTGTTACATGAAATACGTCACGGAGCATTGTGTTTTTGCGTCGCTATATTATGACGTCACAATGAAAAAGCTTTCACGCTCGTTAATGCTCGTTTTACTGCTTCAAACATTAGTGCATTAGCCAATCAAAAAGTGTTTTACAAAAAAATTGCATTAGAATTATAAATTATATGTTTAGAATACAAAGCATTTCTTGGAATCAAATGAAAGATATACAATTTTAGTTAAAGCAAATGAGCTACCTGGTGATTATAGGTGAATAGCAAAAAAAAAAATCTTTTTGTATTCCGGGTTGCAGAGGAGTTCAGAGAAAATTTGGATTATTTACACTTCAACTTGTCAGAGGACGAACTTTGTGAGCTAGAGTAAATTTCTTAAGTATAGCAGAGTTATTAAAGTCACAGGGGCACTCAAAAATTATCTGCGATTGGTTTCATTTAAACTGTTGTTTACTTGAGGAATTCGGAGAATTTACATGGTTAACCCATCACGAATAGGGTGCGTGGAAATGAAACGGATTTCACTCAATTTCGCCTTTCTATAAGAAGAAAAAATGCCATTTCATCGAATATTTGAGATAATGGCAAGATATGTATTAAAGTATAAAGCTTCTCATTTGTCTTGTTCGCTTGTACACGCCCAAAACAGGCACCTACCCGAATGGATGTCAACTCTACCAGTAACTTGATGAACACAAGAAGTGACGTCATACACACAAGCACTGCGCAGAGACGGAAGTCGATATCAAAGGGCAACAAATACACGTGGAAATGCGCTGTCACCTACCAGCTCTGGTATGTCGTTTTTTAGAAGCTGACGCTGAATAAACATCAGGATGTCAAGTTCCACCGAAAAGAATGTCGATGTTGTCGTTATTGGCGCAGGGATTTCAGGGCTTGCCACTGCCAAATGTCTTTTAGATGATGGATTTCAAGTGGCAGTTATAGAGAGATCGGGCGACATTGGTGGACTATGGACTTTCAGAGAAAATGACTATGGAGTTATGCGATTTACTCATATGTGAGACTGAACATAATTATAACTGTAAAGTAAAGAAATCTGGTCATAACTCAATTAAAGACTTTCTTTTTGTATATATATTTTTTGTAATCTATATTCTCAGTCAGTTAATTAATTACATGTATGGCTATATACAGATATATGTGAAATAAAGTAAAGTATTTTTGTACTGCTGTTCTTCTGAACGAAAGAACTGGTCTGGGGAATATTAGAAGGAATTTTATTTTTATTCCAAATGAATAAATAATGGAAAAGTGAGACTGAGATCAAAAGTGAGCTCGTATAAGTTTTATGGCCCCCAGGCCTGGAATATACGTTAACTATTTAGTAAATTTAAGCCTCACAAGTTGAGAAAAGTTTGAGGTACATCTATTCAGGGAACTTTTAATTTTCTTTTCAGCAATGTTTCAAAGTACAACTACTGTTTCTCAGACTTTCCCTTCCCTGACGATGTGCCAGATTACCCTCACAATACTGACATGGCAAAATACATTAAGGACTATGCTTCCCATTTTGATCTAGGAAAACATATCCAGTTCTTCACAAAAGTGACAAAATTAGAAAAGACAGGTAAATTTTTTAAAGAGGCCAATTGATATGAATTTACACTGTATACACGTTTCAAAATCAGCTTACAACTGTGTCTCTTCAAATACATGTATATAAAATATATGTTTTTGCATCCATGTTAGATTCTATCTTTTGAAAAATTTCTTAAAATTTTGGATTGTGGCTGAACAAGTACATGTATATGTGATAATGTAAGGAGTGCGAAGAGTATACCCATATGTGCAGATGCATGTGGCCTAAAAACCTTAATTAGGTAGGAGATTTGCTGTTTCATTTTCCAGCTGATGATAAATGGAGAGTGACTTGTCAGAAAGTGGAGGAGGATGGGCAGACAGTGAAGTCCCTGGACTCAAGTGAAGAAGTCATCACTGCCAGATATGTCGCCATAGCAACAGGACATCATGCCAGTCCAGTTATGCCAAAGTTCCAGGGTCAAGAGACTTTCACAGGTAGTGTAAATTGTCTTTCAGAGTCAGAGAAGTAATGTTAAAAATGACTAAATTTTTCGTTTGTTATCAAATGAATATTTCTCAAAATTCAATCAATTGTATCTAACTATCTAATGGGCTGTAAAAATATTTGTAATATAAAGGCACATTCATGTATATTAGATATTGTATGTTTTTCTCTTTACTTGTATGCCCTGATGGGCCCCAAATTGGTATTAATAAATCTTATCTTATCTTATTAGAACTTCAGTAATACACTTCCTAGATTAAGCTTTACTGCTTCGCTATAGGACATTGGCACATGTAAGTCAGCTGTTCTGACATAAGCACTCCCTTGTTATAGTCCATTACAAAGAGGATCAATGCACATGCAAGATGTTACACCATAATTAAATTCCATTCCAAAAACAACCCAAATACAAACAGTATATCAATGGTATTATCATTCTACTTACAGCGTGACAGTTTGCTTGATGGGGCGTGCTAAAATTTTGTGTGCTGATTTTCATTTTACTCATCGATTGGATGGTTCATTTCAATGGAATCAATGTTAATTTGCATATGAAACCCAGAATACAACAATATCCTGAGAATACTGGCCAATCACGTTGAATGATTGTTCACCAGTGCGGCATTTGTACTCACCAGCAACACGTGGTCAGTCAAAGCCACGGTTTTCTGTCTTTAAAAAAGCATGTATTATATTTGTTATGATTTGTCCAGATTGTTTTATATAAGAAAATTCAGAGAATGGAATTAGTCAGGCTTCTCTGCTACTGTTATATTATGTAGCTATCAATATCATCATTATAGGTTATAAAACTTGCTTTTTCCGTCCACGTGTGACTGTTGTTTACATGTAGACGCATGTAGTAAACATGTGATTCAATTCGATTGGTCAGTACTAGTATTGTCAGTGGTATTGCTGGGTTCTATGTTTTTGTATGCAAAGTATTTTTGATTCCATTGAAATCAAACATCCAATCGATGAGTAAAATGATAATCAGCATACAAAAGTTTAGCACCTTTAGAGCAAACTGTCACGCTGTTTGTAAAACGATAATAATAATTGCTTTCTAGCTACAAGTCTTAGAAAATGTCTACTCCATATTACATGTCAACAATTTCAGAGGAATTCTGGAACATTTATATGTACTCATTTTTTTTATTATTGAAGGGGAGATAATTCACAGTGTCAAGTTTAAGGATGCCCTCACTAATGGTGTGGTGGGTAAGAGGGTACTGGTTGTGGGCATTGGTAACAGTGCTGTGGATGTCGCTGTCAACTGTGCTTCTGTGGGAAGGTTAGTCTTATATTACAACTGGGCTTCTGTGGGCCTGTCAGTCTAATTTAACAACTGGGCTTCTTAGGGTAGATAGTCTAATATTACAACTATATCTAAGGCTTCTGTGGGCCGGTCAGTCTAATTTAACAACTGGGATTCTTTGGTAGAGAAGTCTAATATTACAACTGGGCTTCTGTGGGCCGGTCAGTCTAATTTAACAACTGGGATTCTTTGGTAGAGAAGTCTAATATTACAACTGGGCTTCTGTGGGCAGGTTAGTCTAATATAACAACTATAGGCATCTGTGGGCTGGTCAATTAGTCTAATATAATAACTGAGGCTTTTGTGGGCTGGTACGTCAGTCTAATATGAGACTTTTGTGGGCAGGTTAGTCTACTATTACAACTGAGCTTCTGTGAGCAGGTTGCGTCTTCCTTTCACTTACCTCTTTATTTATGTTGATTTATTCAAATTTTGAAACCATTGCTGTTCCTTACAGGTGTAAATCAGTGTATCTAAGTACAAGATCTGGAGCTTGGGTCGCGCCCAATTACTTGTTTGGCCACCCCACTGACCTTTACGCCAACAGAGCCTTTTTCTATATTCCGTGGCAAATAGCATCAACCATTTTTGAGACAGTTTTGAAATTAGTCTCTGGAAATCCAAGAAGGTAAATGTATACACACATTTAATATAAGGATGTTCAATCCTGAGCTAGAATTTGTAAAGCATATTTTAGAATATGAATTTGAAGTATTGAATATTTTCTTAGCTGGTTTCATTGAGTTTGAGATAATGAGGTTTGACTGTAATTAAATAAAATTTGTTTAAATACCAGGTGGAATCTGAACCCCAAGATGAGACTCCTACAGACCCAGCCCACAGTGAGCCCCACCCTGATACACCACATCCAGCGCCACGACATCAGGGTGGTGCCCAATGTTCTGGTAATTATACTTCTAATTCAAAAATCTATGACAGACCTACAGACTGACAGACGAATGAGATTTAATGTTCCCTTGTTTTTGCCAAAGCGGGGGACAAAAATCTATGACATTGGAAAACAAGTATTCTTGATATCATAGTGAAAAACAAAATAAGAAAATATGTACTTTGAACATGAATTATACTTGTTTTTTCTTTTATTATCTGTTTATATATCAAGGTGATACATGTACTATAATAATTTTGCAATGCAGTCTGTTTTTTTTAATATTAAAATACAGTTTTAACATTTCTTTGGATTCCTAGGACTACAATAAAATCGGATTTTCAGGAGAGTATGTGCACAAAAACAAATCCTACTGAATTAGTACATGTATATAAACTATATATACATACAATACTTTAATATAGAATTTCTGAAACTGTAATTAATTTGAGTACTTGTCCATTGTAACCTGTATACATGTAGATAGGAATTTTTTTTTAAATGCATGCTTTTTAACGATATGTAGCTTTGTACATATACAAGTTATTGTATAGAAATTGTGTCAATAACTAATTAAGATGCACAATGCATATGCAGTATGGGGTAGTTACAGATCTAGCTTGTTAATATTTAGTAGTTTTGTTTTGTATTTGTGGAACTAATTCTTTGTTGTTAAACATGTACATGCATGAACTTATCCCTTTTGTGAAAATTAAACATTAATTTTTTTTATTTCATTTGCATGATTTTGTAAAGCTTGAGAATTTATTTTCAAGTATGCATTATGTACATATATCTCATATATTTTCAAACTAAAAAAAATGCTATACAGTTGAACCATTATTGTCATCTTGAACATGATTTGTCCTAGAAAAATCTTCAAGATAACGGAAGTTTTTAAGATATTTAAGTTAAAATACATTAAGGATAATTACATGTTAGGGACTTTCAGCTCACTTTGACATATCCAGTGTATTCTAGATATTGATGTTTGCATATTTGATTACCAGTTATTGAACCCAAAATTATTTACTTCATTGCTTTAGAACATAGAAGGATCAAAGGTCACATTTGTCAATGGACAATCAGCAGAGTTTGATGTTATTGTGATGTGTACGGGATACAAGATTAATCTCCCTTTTTTGAGTGAGGACTTAAAGAACACTATCTTGGATGAAAGCACAAACTCCATCAAAGTAAGCTGCTAGCTGTATATAAATTATATTTGTTAAAGAATCTTATATGTCTTAGCAGTTAATTATTTGTCAAAGGACATAAATGTATAATTATAATTAACTCTTTTACTTTCCAGTTGTACAAAAATGTCTTCCATCCAGAGATTGGCCATTCTCTTGCCTTCATTGGTTTTACACAACCAGCTTCAGGGGGACTTCTTTCTATGTCTGAAATCCAGGCCAGGTGGTTCACGGAGCTATGTAGGGGGCGCTGTAGTCTACCCACAAAACTCACTATGAATGAAAACATAAAGGAAGAGGAGGTAAGTATAAATATTATACTTTCATGTAAATTACTTGAATCTGATTGGTCGAGAAACATTTGTTAAAAAACACTATTACCCGCTGAGTAATGAAGCCACGCCCTCCTGCATAGCAACAGTCAACATTGCTTGACCACGGGTGGTATTCCAAAAAATAGCGTTTGCGCAGAATTTATGCGTGCACGGTTCACTGTTATATGTATTTGTATAAAACATTCAGTATGATATAATAAATATAGCATGTAGTTGCTGCGCCTCGGTTGACAATGGTTTTCTTGGGGTGAAAATTTTCAATGTTACACTCAACTACATGCAATATTCATATATTACTCACTAGGACATGAAATCAATGGTAAGATGTTATTGTGTTCCCATAAAAATAATTTAAAGTATTAAGTCGAAAAATTTCTAGGTGTGACTGTCATTAAAAGTGGCAGTACATGTATATTATACGGGCTTACACATACATGTATTAACAAACATAATCCATTGAATATAAAACAAATTATTTTCATGCACTCAGCTAGGTTTAACTGTAAACCAGTTTTTAGAACATGTTCATGGGGATATGAAAAAAAAAAATGTATATTATATAATATTTTGTTATAATTGTATTTGTAGGAGACGGTGAAATCCAGATACTATCATTCCAACAGACACACGATACAGAGGGACCCCATTCTGTACAATGATGAAGTATCCGCCATGTTTGGAGCCAAACCAGAGCTCCTGAAGAATCCATCTCTGGCATGGAGGTATCAGTACTCTTTAGATTTGGTAGTTTGTAGTTGTTGTGAAACAGTTGAATACATATACACGTATTTGCAATGTGTAATTGTAACATGTATATTAATAAGTGACTGTATTAATTAAGACTTCTGGAATTTTTATTTTAATATGATTGGAAAGGGATGGGGGCATTTATATGAAACGTCCTGAACTTTTTTTTCAAAATTTCTTTTAATTGAAACATCTACATGTATATTAAATTAGAGAAATACCAACAGATTTCATGGCACAAGGTTTTTGAGCTCCTATTTTTATTCTCTAACCTGTTTCAGATTAATGCTTGGATCCTGTGGTACATACCAGTGGCGACTCCAGGGACCAAACTCATGGAAAGGTGCCAGAGATGCAGTGTTGAAAGTCCCAGTCCCGGAAATGTGGCAGTACACAGGAGTTATTGTGCTGGTGTTACTGGGAATATGTCTGCTTTACATTCTGTCCTTCTTGTTCTAACTTTTGAACATACCGGTGAATTTATGACTGAATGTGAGCCATTGTCAATAAAACATTCCTTGATTGTGATAGACTGTGATAAACATGATGTGCAATATTTCTATACTGAAATGATCTTTACATTGAATTAGTCAAAATAATTAAAATATTTTTATATTTTATTGCAGTTGTTGGTTTTTCTTTATTATAACCCATTGGAAGGGGACATGGTCCTTCATTTAAGCAAATTTAAATACTCTTCAAGCAATATCCAGTTCTAGTGTAAACAAAGATGAGAATACACTATATACAGACTGAAGATATCACATAAATTGCTAGATTAATGGTACCCCAGAGGATAACCTCTTGATCCCAGGTCCAAATTGTCAAAGATTTCCATACCTATAATGGAGCAAATCAAACCTATTCGTAGCTATTTCAGAAACTGCATTCATGTACATTGTAGAATATTTACATTCGCTGTGTTTTTCTAGTAAGCCAACTGTGAAATTGATTTGAAAACCATTTTCATGTATACTCACGCGTAGAAATATACAAGGAGAAACGTGCGTTAACGTGACGTCACAATGAGGCTGCAGCGACGTTAGTAAAAATGCAACGGTATAGGGCAGCGAGAAATTCAAATATTTGGCATAATTTAGTTGCTTCCAAACATGTAAAATGTAAATATAAGGAATGTTTTTCAGTTTAGTGTGAATTATTGGTGTGTGAATCACACAGACTTGCACGTAGGCATATTTTTCATGTAGCGCTAGCGCGATTCATGAAATATGCCTACGTGACAAGTCTGTGTGATTCACACACCAATAACTCACACAAAACTGAAAAACATTTCTTAAATGTTCAGAAAGAAACACATGAAAATTGTTTTATTTAGAAAATAACTTCAAAGGAAGCACTTATATACTATTTTCAGTTTATGGTATAAGAGTGAGGATTTTTCACTGCTGATTAATGCTGTTAGAAAGTTACCAGTAAATGCATTAAAATCAAGGACATACAGCATTATGTTTATATACTTCATTTAATGAGCTTTTAAAAAAATGTTTGATTAATTAAAACTAAACATTAAAAATATCTCAATTTTTATCTATTATTTATTATATTTATTCTCAGTTTATGAACGGTACCGAGACCGTATAAAGAAAGAAAGCTGGATCATAGGATTTTGCATTTTATTTGTTTTCAACATCTTCATCGTTAACAAAAAATTGTCTCAGTGAGACCGTACAGTGAAATGATAATGAAGCCACTGTGATCATTGCATTATCCCTTCTAAAGGCTCTGTATCACATTATATACCTACACAATGTCTGACAGCTAGTGCAGACTTATAACAATCTTGGATGTATATAATTGGCAATTGAAGACATTTTTAACTTCTGTTTCACTTTTTCATTGTTTTCCTGATTTTTTTCAAGTTTTTAATCTTATTAATTTCATTGGATGATAAGTACCATATAAAAGTGAATTCACATGAATTCAAACAAAAAAACAAAGCAAAAAGATCTCGTGGACAGTTTTTCCTTGCTGTGACAAATTATTTTCCATGTACAAATTTAGAACAAATAACTGATACATGTAGCAACATGTAAAACATTTACTGCTACTCTTTACACATTTCTTCACTAAGTCTTGCAAGTCATGAATCATGAAATGAAAAATGTTGGCTACTTTTCATGTGTCCCCCTGAGTAGAATTTACATCAAGATTGAAGACCATTTACTCTGGTTTACAGTATTACAAACATTCACTTCGAAGTTCTGGAGAACTAAAACTCTGCAGTTTTTTTTTCTTTGGATTTCATCAACAATAAACATTCATATACAACTATATTATGAACATGCATTGCATACTTATATTAAAAAAAACAAAAAAAACAGAGAGAAAATACTTATATAATCACATCCATATTATTCACTCATCAAATGTTTTCATATTTTTTTCAGATACATTTCTTTAAAAAAAATATCTGAAAACATAAACATTCAACAGAAGTACAGGTATTTAAAATATTTTTTCATTTATTTAAATGAGATTTCTTGTACAATGATTTAGCACTATAAGACCCATATAAATATTATAGAACTTTCTTAATTAATAAAAAGTATTCAAAAACATGTCATTTTGGGGATTAAATTTGCATCAAATCCATATTTGCTTTGTAGACTTCAACCACTACTGCAATATATTGTTTTACACTTCCACACTGGCTATCTTTGTAAGAAAAATCCTCTAACCTTCTTCAAAAATAATAACACATTTTCTTAATATCATACACAGGCATTCATACACCAGACTTTATACCACTTCCAGACACAAAAACCCAATCAACAACATGTATCAAACAACATTCACATTAAGATCACAGATAATTTTTTTTTTAACATGAAACAATATTTTCCCTTGAAGATAACAAATTCATTCATGGAGTAAAGGCAGGTGCTGAAACTGACTTATTTGCCATACATGAGATCCAACATTATCCTCTACAAATATGATAGCACCCTCACACACACATTAACACATGTACACACATATGTAACTTGATATCAAATAAATACAATGTATTCTTTTAGTAAGTTGTCCAGTTTTCCTAAAATGAGGCACCTCGTTAATTAAAGTTGAATTTAAATTTAAATCCGCCCCCTCCGAATGGGTTAAAGCCCTCGTGCCAGAACGGCCCCCCTCCTCCCTGCTGTTGCTGCTCGGGGTCTAATGGATCCTCACCGTTATCAAACTTCTGTCTCTTTTCTGAAATGTGATGGTAGACACAAATGAAATTGAGATAAATTATAGATACAATTTTTATCAAAGGAACTTTTAACCATTCATTAATGTACATTCATTTCCTAAAATGCTTCATTAAATAAATGAATCTTGTTTTCCAAAAAATACTGATGGATGATTTTTGTTCTCCAAAAAAAAATCTTGCTGGCTAACATTCAAGTTTTGTCAAAGATTTTATACCATTGCAAACAAGCTAAATATATATACATGATTGTTCTTGTTCATCAGCTAAGACATTTTTCTTCACATGAAAACTAATACTCTGAACAAAGCCAAACCTTTATCTGTTAGAACTTCTTTGGCAGCAGCAATATCTATAAATTTCTTCTCGGCCATGGGCTTATTGTCCCCATCATATTTATCAGGGTGCCATTTAGCTGCCAGTTTTCTGTAGGCTTTTAAGATTTCTTTTTTCCTTGCAGTTCTACAAAAAAATCACACAACTTAATTATACTTTAACAGAAACTCCATGTTGTCTATGTTTGGGTAATAGTTACTTCCCTTTAAATGCTACCAGAATGCATATAAAGCAGCAAAAACTGGACATACTTGAACTTTACAATAATATTGCCTATGAATACAAAGGATATCTAACCTTTTAACTCCTAATATTTTGTAATAGTCCCTCTTCTTTGATTGTTTTAACAGTTTCTGTGCACGGTTCAATCCATCCTGAGCCCTGCGGTTTTGCTCATCTATATTGGTTGCTTTCTGGAAGTCATTTATTGCTGAAATAAAAAAAATTCCAAGATAACAAAAATTGATAAGACAATCATTTTCCTATTTTCTTTCTTCTTTCTGCATTCTCAAAACACTCTGATGCAGAGCTTAATCACACCATGAAAAGAAGTGATAGTTTATCCTGCAGCTATAACAATATATAGTCCTCACCAAAGTAAAATAATGAGAAAAAACTTATTCTGTTAACATTTACTATATATCTACATCAGTGCTTGATAATGCTATAAATCTATAGACCATGTTATTTTTAACATTAGAAAAGCTGATACTGAACCCTCATTCCACATTTCACAGGCTAAATATACCTTCCCTCACTGGATGATTAAATTTGTATTATGCATATGTCTACACACTATATCATTTTTATCATTAGCCATGCTTATACTATACCTTCGTCCCATTTTTCGCTGGCTAAATATGCCTCTGCTCTATCTATCAAGGCTTCTACATTTTCTGGTTCTCTGCTCAGTAATCTGTTACAATGCATCAGAGCATCCTGAAGGTTGCCTCCCTACAAGGATTCAAGTATAATTTGTATTTGGATTCTCACTTGAATAAGTTTTTGAAAAAATAAAATTAAAAATTAATGAAGAATTCCTTTCTCTAAGAAAATAAAATACAGAAAACAAAAAAGTATTTCAAATCTGAATATCAAAGACATTTTTTTCCCTTCTGGGTGGACCTCCCAAAATTTACCTTTCCATAACAATGACAGAGATATGATTGTCCCGTGAGCTGGTAGAACTCTACATTGGGTTCCGTCTTCATGAACTGCTTTGCTTTGTTCAGACACTCGTCATACTGGCCTGCAACCTTCGCCTCCTGTGCTGCGTTCAGTTGTTTAACGAGTTTCTTGACCTTTTTATAGTGTGGTTGGCACTGCTTGTCATCTGGGTCGAGCTTCAAACATTCTCTGATATGACTGTGAGAGAGAAGAATTTAAAGGATTAATTCATAACTTTGAACTACATTTTACTAGTCTATATAGACAGGAAACATACACATACAAGCATAAAAGGAATCCATCTGCTAGAAATATACTACAAGATCATTTACTCTAATGGAGAACATTTTTTGTGGTCTGAAGATAAGAAAATAAAGGACCATTTGGATTTAATTTTGCATTTGAAGGTTAAAAGTTAGAAGGTTCAATATTGAATGTTTCTATTTCAAACACTTACTTTAGTGATTCCTCTGCTTCCCCTAGTTTGTAGAAGAGATCGCTCATCTTATAAAACGCTGGTCTGTTGTCGCTCCGTAAGGACGTCGTGGGTCTTATGTCACTTATTGCTTTGTAGTACTCCCCCATTTGTATGTAGCACTCTGCTCTTGTTTCGTGCAAGCTGGGATCCCACGGACATTTCTGTTGGAAAATTACAAATACAATTTAATGACTTTCTACATGTAGTTTTGAAGACAAAAAAATATCTAAGATGTTGTTTGCTTATGCTAGCAATTTAGGATGACATGAATAAAATATTTTCTCATCTATATAAATTTGAACTTTTTAAAAAAAAATTGTGTTATTTTTAATGACAAAAAAGTTAACAATATGCTGTGTTATTCTAGATTTATTAAAATTTACTGGAATTTAAACCATTTGCAAAGCTTTCTTGTAGTATTACAGCTGGATTTATTTCCAAATATTTACATTTGCAAATGTTTTCCTTTATATAACACTTATACTGAAAGCAATGCGTATCTATATCTGTGTAAATACCGGTACGGAATCAAGAGTTCATAGATGTTCGTATGGATAAACGTTCGACGTAATTCCTTAGTGACGTCATAAAGGGTCGACGTGCGTTCAGTGGATTACATACATACATCATTTTTAAACATCTATCGGGCTATAAATACGGGTTGGTACGAAATTAAATTCATCATAAAGCCCTTCGGGCTTTATGAAATTTAATCTCGTGACCAACCCGTATTTATATCCTGATAGATGTTTAAAAATGATACCTTATTTCTTAAATAAAAGTGCCACATTTAGACATGTACATCTTTACTAGAACTGGCCTTGGGGCCATAAAACTTAGACACACTCTTTTTTTATCTCAGCCTCACTTTTACCAAAGGAATTAATAGTGGAAAAATGAGACTGGGATTAAAAGTGAGCTTGTCCAAGATGTATGGCCCCTGAGCCTGAACAACAGTTTAATCCTGGTCCTACTACAGCAAGTGAAAATTCATTGCACAGTTATGTGTACATATGAAAAAGTGTAATTTGTTCTTTGGTTAATAGTGGAGACATCAAAAAGAAGACAGACACATACCTCAATGGCCCTCCCTAGAAGCTCAACAGCGCCAGGTAATTGGCCGTGTTCCACTAACATGTAAGCTTCCTCAATGTCTCGTCGCAGTTCAGCCATAGAAGTAAGCTGAGAGGAAGCTTCATCATTAGGACCTCTCTCCAACTAAAATAAACAACAGCTGATATAAACAAGTCAAATGAAATTTCATGTGTGCACAAAAGTTATAAGAGAGGACTTTGGCATTGTTTAAAATGTGATCCATGTTTTAAAAAAAGAAATCAGGGAATGTCACTTTAATTCTACTGCCTTGTGCTATAGTCAACTGCTTTTTATCATATCTCAGGCCAACTGCATTTATTTAAACAAATCTACCTCTTTCCTAGAAAACCCAGTTTGCTTGGGTAGCCATTCTAGAAGCTACTTAAAAAATCTTGTTGATTTTTAATTATCACATGAATTGAACTTAAAGCATGCAAGTAGTTTTTTTTTTGTACTGATGCTTGGAAGGATCTCATGCAAGTACACATAATTGATAAAGACAGGTGTAAATGTTAGTTTCAAATGAATAAATATTTCATCAATATCCCTGAGAAGAATAAGATACATGTATATCATATCCTATATTGCTCTTGATTATAACTATGACTTCATTCAATAAAGTAAAATTAACATTCAATTTTATCATTCTTCTGCAACTCTACTGTTGCTTTGGGTCAGGAATGTGTGTGCTTACTCACCACTGCTTTATAATCTCTCTCTGCATCATCAAGTTTTCCTTGCTTTAATAAAACACTGGCTCTTTGCATCCTTGCCTAATTTGAGAAGAGAGTTAAAATTAGTCAACTACATTAACTAATGGAAATTTAATAAAATTCAAATAATTAAATTCTGATAGGCGTCTCTACCTATTACAGTTTAAAATGAATTTAAGTCTTTCTTAAATATTATTTGAAATGTCATTTCAAAGCTTACTGCAGTAAAATCTGGCTTTAGTTCAATGACTTTTGTCAGGTCAGGTAAAGCAGATTTAGATTTTCCCATGGCTAGAAAAACTGTTGCTCTCCTAAAGTAAGTCATGTAGTTGTTTGGGTCCCCATCTGAAGTTAAGAAATGTTTAATTAGAAGTTACAATTGAAAATATTGAGTCTGTCAATTAAAACAAGTGAAACCAATGGTTTGAATTGCCATGGAAAACAAAATTATACCGATTCCATGGATAATGTACATAATGTTGTATACATTAATTTAGATTATCACTTTTCTTTTCTCTCTTTTATCAGTCTATGAATGTGTTTTATACATTATCACAAAGAAAACATTTGTTACTAATTGTCCTATCCCAAGTAAATTATATTGATATGTGTTGAATTGTACATGATGTTGTTTGGCAAGTTTGAATGAGACATTTCAGTATTGTGTTTCGTCTCTACGAGTTTTGCTGACAAGAGGACACAAGGGCACACGAAAAAATGAGAGAGAGAGAGAGAAAGAGAGAGAGAAAAGAAAATAGGGGTGTGGACACTGCACTAACCAACAGCTGAGTGGTAATGCTGGAGGGCCTCTGCCAACTGTCCAGCAGCCAGCAGTTTCTTCCCCATCTCTAAGTGCTGCTCCACCTCCTTGCTATTAATGGCATATGACCCTGATCAAAACAAAATTCAAATCATTAATCAAAAGATTTGAAAGCTACTTTAACTTTTACAAGTATTCGAGAAAACTCGAACTAATATAAAACAGAGGAAATTCAAGACAAACCTTTGAGGTAAACGTCAAGTAGTAGAAATATAAATAAGGATTTGGTGAAAATTACAACTCCTCCCATGTTCATATCTGTTATTTTTTCCTCAATCATGATGAAAATTTAGATGGACATCGCGTCAAATTGTTAAATGCAGGTTACACTGATCTGTCAACTTTTCTCGACTCTTCTTTGCAGAGAAAATCAAAATTGTAACTCGTGGTCTATTTTGATTGGTCAAAAAATAAACTTCCAGGTTATAGGTCATCAACTTAAATAGTTCGTTCGTAAAATGTTAATGGACCAATGATTGAAAAACACGTCAAAAGTATTATAATTTTCAACTGTTTAAGGGATTGTCATGTGTACATTAAATTAAATCAGAAACATAATTACAATGGAATTTTTCTTTAAATCAATACTAGATCTGACAGTTTACCACAGTCACGACGAATTGAAAAATAAATAACTAAATTTAAATAGCTATAATGCACTTTACCTAAAAACTCATCAATAAATTCTTTACGTTTTACTTTATGCGAGGAGGTATGATTCAATAAAGAAAAGTATTCACTGATTAGCCCCAACTCCAAGTCATTCTTTTCCTATGTTTATGTACTTTTTAAAAAAGTTGGAACCCCCCCCCCCTTTTAACCAAAAAGAAGGATTTTAAGTTTGGTACTTTTTAAAAACTATAATCGCAAATGTTTATCTTTTATTTAATTTGTCTACCCCTTTTTCTTTTCAAAAATGATAGAATATTCCTGTGTATTATTATTTATTCTTATTGCATCCTTCTAGAGATCTGATGGGAGGTCACAGGCACTAATGTTTTTTGGGTTTGTATTTTTTTTTTTTTTGATCGCGAAAGTTGTATTAAATAAATTATGTCTACCCCCTTTTTTTAAATAATAGAACATTCCTATGTATTGCTGTTTTTTTTTTTAAATAACATCCTCGTTATGCCAGGTCACAAGCACCTGCATGTTACAATAATAAATTTTAACCCATAGTATGATAGTATAATAATAACACAGGGTGCCTAACTCCGAATATTACACGGAGTGCCCCTTCCAAGTTTATGTCCCAAATTTTGCGGCGGCGCATACATGTAATTGTAAGTTAAATGAAGGATTTATTAAGAAACCAGTGCACAAGATTCAATTATTGGGGACATTAATTGAGTTCAGTATATATTTAATTAATATACAAATCTATATTTCATTTTTTTGCAAGTATTCAGAATGGATGATATAAATTATTATTTACTTACTTTTCGCGTAGCATTCCAAGTAAATTATTAACTTAATTAATGTAATTATAAAACAGTTTTACAAAGTGTATCGATTTGTTAAAGTTTGCGAATAGTTTATTCTATAATATTATATGTTTAAATGTAACAATTTAAATGTGTAATTTACATGTAGGGAGAGAGTGTAATATAATTATAAATTTAAATGCATAATCCCTTTATTATGCATAACAATAAAATATGGTCAAGACGAATACTTCAAATCTTACATACATGTAGTTGACGATCGAGAATCTGAATGGCTGTAACTTGATTTTCCTATTTAGTAAATTGATAGGCGTGGGGGGAGGGGATGAAATAAAAAAAAAATAAAGATAAAAAATCGTATAGCAACGCCCGTGACGTCAGACCTTTGTGACTTCATAGTACAGTAAAAAGTAACGTACTTGGATATTGAAGAAATGTTTTCCTTATCTCAGAAAGTTCACGGGGATAACCATCTTAAGGTATGCATATTTTCAATGCAGGTCGTCACAGATAAAGAAATAAGGTTGTTTATTTGAAGTCCAAAGACACTTGTTCCTTTTTTTAAAGTGTAATAGTAGTTTTATACTATGGGTTAGAAATTTATCACAGAAACATATAGAGGTGTATGTCTGTGTTTAAGTCCCAAAATGAGCGGCGAAATAATATCAAAAGTTGCACTGTTTTTGCAACTATTCAAAAAAGATGATATGATAATTTACTTAATTACTTTTATCAAATCAAATACATTTTTAATTTCAAATAATTATAAAACATCTTAAAAATACTTTTTAAATAATAGTTTAAGCATTATCTTGGACAGTTGTAATGTAAATAGTTGGTTTTCAAATGTAACATATTTCTGTAAAAAAAATATATGGGCATAGATTAATTAAGATGTAAATCAATGAAAATAATAACTTTAAAGAAACAACTGAAAAAAGTTATTAGAGAGGATTTCCATCAATATTTGTTTAAAAAAAAAAGAGATGATGGTTGTCTATCGGGTAAACTTACAACATACTTCTTTATAAAAAGAAAATTTGAAATTGAAAAGTATTCATTATTCAAAAATTTGAACAAAGAAAAATTATATAGATTACAAATTTAGAGTAAGTTCACATAATCTCAGAATTGAATGTGAAAGATGTGAAAAAAAAATTAAAGACTGTGGGACAGCAAACTACCTTTGCAAGAAATGAAAGAATTTGTATTGACAGTGATTTAGAATGTAGAATGTGTGACATGAACTGTGTGGAAGATGAGATCCACTCACTGATTGAATTTCCATTATATAAACATGATAGAGATGACTTTTTTAATATTATTGCTGAAATTAATAAAAATTTCTATACTTTAACAAATAAAGAACAATTTCTATGGATAATGTCTAATGAAAATGACATGTTCCTTATCAAGCTGGGCAATTTTTCAATCAATATCTTTAAAATAAGAAATAGCGAATTATGCAATGTTAAAAAAAGAAACAAATGAATGCAAAAGAGTAATAATTTTTATACTCTAGTAAAAAAAACTTATATATGTACAGTATGTCGATTACATACCTCGGTATGTTGTGATCCCCAACTGCTGTATCATTATTCATCTTTTGTTAGTTGCTACTATCAATTTTGAATTTCTAGTATTTTTTTCTTTCTACTTGTATGCCCTGATGGGCCCCAAATTGGTATTAATAAATCTTATCTTCTTTTATCTTATATCTAAAAAATGTATCGATTTGTAAAAGTTTGCAAATACAGTGAACCCTCAGATATCCGGACGCCAGATATCCGGATGCTTCAGTATCCGGACGATTTTTCATCGGAACAAAATTTTCAAATGTTATTTTGTCTTGTTTAACTGGTGATTCAGATATCCGGATGCTTCACATATCCGGACAAATTGACTGGGAACCAAAGTGTCCGGATAAATGAGGGTCCACTGTAGTTTATTCTATAAATTCAATGTTTAACAGTGACAGTTTAGAAATCTGTAATTTACATTTAAGGAGAGAGTAAAATAATTAATTACAAGTCGTGTCCAATAACTTTATTATGAATAACAATAGTTTTTTTCAAACCAAATACTTCTAAAATTAAATAAAGCTATGTAAAGTTGGCGATCCAGAATGGCAATTAATCTTGATTATCAGTTCCGTCTTTAAAAAATTAATCATCGCTTTAATAATTTCGACTGGAAAACAATATATTAGATTATACAGATCTACACCTTCAGACTAGCTTATTCAAAGAATACTCGGTGCAATAATAGGGGAGGGGGTGGTGAAATCAAAAAAAAAAAGAAAACAAAAAGTATAACAACGTCCGTGACGTCAGACCTTCGTGACTTCATAGTACAGTAAAAAGTAACGTACATGGATATTGGGAAAATGTTTTCCCTATCTCAGAAAGTTTATGGAAATTGCCATTGTAAGGTAGGCATGCTTGAAATATCTTAATTATTAAAAGGTGTATTAAAAATATGTAATGTGCGTAATATACAACTGGATATCCTATATAATTCAATGATGCATGCGTAATGCATTTAGGCCTTATGATTATATAGTACCATGAGTACTGCACTGTGTATTTAGTGTATGTTCAGCAATGCAGTTTTTCCCGAATCCCCATTTAAATTTTATGTTAAATATGTTTCGATAGGAAAAGAACTGAAGTTAGATAAGAACTACAGAGATCCCGGTCAGAAATAAAATAATTTGCATGTTATTTCAAAGAAAATCCCCCCTTCCCAAAAGAGTCACCCTTAAATACGAATTAGTTCATTCACGAGTTACTTTGCATTTTATGATGGCGGTTGGGGAAAAACTCCAGGTGATACATTTTTAAACGAGTTGAGAGACACAGCATGACTCAAACGACCATTCATGACAGAAATTAATGTTAGGAATATGATTTTTTAATAAACTCTACTCAAGGTAAGTGATTCAGCGTTTGCTATGTGTCCAGTAATAATAAAATGCTATGTAGGTGTTCGATTCACCTAATACACCTGTCAATATTATTGATTGTTTATTTTCCATTGTTTGAAAACAAAGAATGCGATGACAGTCAGATGTTTGTAGTTTTCAGGCATACAAATTCCTGGAGACATGCACTAAAATTTTTACAATAAATTCGTAAGCTTAAATTAAACTTTTCCAAATAACAGTTTTAAATGCATGCTTGGACACGTTCTGCATGTGAAAAGACGTATGAAAACAATGTAGTGTAACGTGACTACGTCTATTATTTATTTATTAAGGGAAAAGAAATTAAGAAGAGGTAAATACTGTTGCATCTATAATGAAGAGCAGTTTATGAATTTTATTTCCTAGCTCTGCAAATTAATGTTTAAATCAACATGATCAACAGCCATTGCTATATGTTCGATATATGTTTTTGTGTACATGCCTTCATAACCTTAAAAAAACTTGTTTAACAATATATTAGTGACTATTCGTAACAAATGAGAAGCATTGATATTTTTTTAGTTTAACATGTTTAAAATTATGCTTCTTACTTTTAATCACTAAAAATTTTGAACTGCAAGTTGTGATTCTGAACATTCACTCTGGCATAGATTGAAATTGAAATATTTTGCTATTCATTTTTTCATTCTTATCAAATTACAAAATATTAAATATCTTTAACAACAACAGAAATAATGCATAGATATAAGATATAACCTTGGTGAGTATAGATGTTATTGTCACACTATTTACATGTTTTTTCAGATGGCTACACAGTTCATGCCTCATTATGATGCCCACGCTGCTGCAGGAGCGCAGTCCGGCTACAAAATGGGTCACCAGGCGGCTTTCTCTCAAAGAAATACAAATGGCCGCAATTTTGCATTTCGGAAGAGATACGAGAGGATAGACTGGAGGAGGATAGCGTCAGTCGATGTGGACCAAGTTGCAAGAACACTGGATTTTAATGCTCTCCAAGACAACATTATGAATTTAACATTTTGCAACATAGAAGCTGAATTGGTATTGCTAAGTGATAATCTTCAATAAATTATGATTATAAACATGATAAATGCAAAAGTTGATAAACTAAATCTTTGTGTTCCGTGATATGAATAAAAAATCTATATACATTTCAAATTCAATTTTGTATTGAACAGTTACCGGGGTAGTTTTATACATGATTTATGAATTTATATGGACTTGATTGTTTCTCTAAACATAAGGCCAAGGTTAAAAAATTCTTTGTTTGCAGTTGCCGACCTATATTTTTGTAGACTGGGTCGGCAGGTAGACTTTCTTTTTTTTCCCTTTTTTTTTGTGGAAAAAATTGGATTTTTGTTAGATAACAAATAAAAGAGGTTTTAATAGACCTACTACACATGAATAAGCTCAACTCTTGTTATAAACCACTGATTGATAAAACAAAAGTCAAAATTTAAAAAAGAAACAGTTTCAATATTCTGAAAAATTGAAAAAAAAAAAAAAAAATTACAAAATGGCTATAAAAAAGTTTGGGTCGGGTGCATTTTCACTGGGTCGGTAGGTGACTGCAAACAAACATAATTTTATTTTAGGCCTAAAGATAAAAATGCAATTTTATTAATGGTATAATCATGATAATGGAATGAACAGTGTGTAATGCATGATACTGTCAACTCCAAATAAATTGGTTGCATTTGTTTACAGGATGTGAGAATGGTTGACCCAAATTTCATCAAGCTCTTCAAACTGGCCCAGTTAACAATTGAATATTTACTGGTAAATATCTCTGATTTGGTGTAGTGTATAATTTTATATTAGAAAGTGGGGAAAAAAGGTAAAACGAATTATTAGTAAGTATTTGATAATGATAAATTATGATTTTGCTAATTTGTAAGTTTTCATAGCATTGAAATTAAGAAGTTTGTCTAACTTTATTTTCAGATATGCATGTCTAACTTTATTTTCAAATATGCATGTACTAAGTAAATGAATCATTTATTACGGATACTTATGAAATTTTGAAATACAAATATTGCAATTTCTTTATATTTCATTGTGTTCATGTCTGCATTGGTACTATTTTTCCCGTTCCGTTTTTTCAGCACTCTCAGGAATATATGACTAGAGTTGTCTCCACCATGGAGGAGAAAATCAAGAAAGAAGAAGAGGTATTACCTACAATATGAATATTATGTCTATAATTAGATTGCAAATACCACTTGCTGTTCAAACTGCAATTGTCACTAACTAATAATCTCTGCAAGATAAAAGGGACAATTTTCATTTGCTATATTCTTCAGTTACACTTCATAACTGAAGACAGATCATTTTCAAAGAGGAACAATGCATTTATTGAGGTGAAGTAAGAAAATTTCTTTTCATATTTAGGATCATGCAGAAACTGAAGCACAGCTGGAGAAAGTTAAGAAGGAATTGGCAGACACTAAAAAGGAAAGTCACAAGAGAAAGAAGCTACTCATGGCACAACAACAACTCATCCATGCGGGATCTGGTAGTTACAACAAGGTAAAGAATCACAGGGAAAAAAGAATATTTACTTGTTTGAACAAAAATCTTTAATTTTTTTTTTAATGAAAATGTAATTGAATGCTCTAGCTTTTACAACACCTACAAATTGTATGGTGATCTCTTTTCATACTGTATACAGGGTTATTTTCACTCCTTTCAATCATGCAAACAATTTTGCCCTGACTTAAATTTGTACAGTAACACTTTTGTTTAAGAAATTATACTGTATTCTTTGAATTTTCCCCATTTTAAATTCCCCCACCTTAGGTAAGGGCAAAAGGAGCGGGAAAAAAAATGGGGGCAAAAATTTTCCTGCAGTATTAAGGATTATCTATACAGTGTATACTAACAGTTATATTTTGATTTATTTGTCTGCACTGAGGTCTAAGAGTAAATATATTGTCAAATTAAAATCTATTGTGTATAAATACTTAATTTTTAATCTTTTGGAGGCCTTTTCAATAGTTAATATTAGGCTAGGATAAATAAATTGTAATTTTTCACAGGTACATTTTCCCTATCTAGATACATATAGCAATAATGACTTCAGGTATTTTTTTTTTGTCTTTGAACAATTTTCCTGGAGATTAATGTTGGTAGCCTTTTGATAAACTCAATGATTACAACATAAGAACAATATGATTTTCGCAATGTCCATAAACATTTTCATTGGTGCAAAGAATCTTTTAGTATGAATAAAATGTCAATCTTCTTTCAGTGCCCATTTTGTCCAAAAGCTTTCCTCAACTCCTCTTTTCTCCAATCACACATCAACCGTCGCCATAACGATTTCTCTGGGAAGGCAGCATCTGTTGCCATGGGAGCAGAGCAGAGCACTGGGCAGGTCCCAATCGTTGCCAGGGAAACCAAAGAAGTGTTCCAGCAGTTCCAGCAAGTCCAAGTTCAACAGGATCAAGCTAAGACAGTAAGTTCTACCTGAGTATAAAACATTACATATGAATCCACTAAATTGCACCCAAATCATGTGTTTGTGAAATTTTGTATCACTTATAGTTTAATTATGACTTGTGACAATTTTAATGCACTTAAATTTACATGAATTTTTTTTATCATAGGCAAAAATAAGGGGAAAATTCAAAAATGTCTCATACATCATGTACCTGCACTTGGTCATGATTTTTCAATAAAACCATTCATACCGCCATGTTTTAACCACATAACAATGCATCCCTCATAGGTTCATGAAGTTTCAGCCCCCAAATCACCCGGCACCACCGCAAAGATGGAGATCATTAGAGTTCAGGAGGAGGATAAGGTACTGTTATTCGTGTAGAATACTTTCTCAAAACCTGACTATATCATGCAATGTCGTACATATTGTGACAGTTAAAGAATATAAATTGCATTTAAATTTTATCCTATCATTAGTCATATAAAATGGATTTTTGCACTCAGAGTTTTTGTGAAGTTGTTATCATAAAGAAAGTGAAAATTACATGTACATGCACAATGTAAACACCACATATTATTAACTATTTTTTTATTGAAGATAAGAAAAGTTAACCCAAGATGGTTTTCTGATTGTAAAAAAAATATTTCAAAAAATTGTTTATTTATTTTTAGAAAGAAATTGAGAAAATCAAGGAAATGTTTATGAGAGAATTACGAGAAATGAATGAGAAATATAAGTCCTCAGAACGCGCCATGATGGAAATGGAACAGCGCTACAGCAAAAGGTCAAACCTGGGCGACCTTCAGGATGACGTGGACAACGAGAGGGAGTTGCTACGGCAACAGAAGGAGGAAGTAGCCATGTTGAAGGAGCAGTTAGAGAACCAGTTAAGGAATGTCAGTCTAGGATCATCTACCAGGACCTCAGAGAGGGAAAGATCTAGAAGAGTAAGTATTAAAGCTTAAAGGCAAAACATTTGGTAACTTATGATGTAGGATAAATGCAACAGTTTTCGTTTTCCTGCAAAATTAATACATGAGTCCCAATAAATCTCATTAAGATTTTCATGTGTGTTTATCAGAGGTAGCACTTTTAATTTAATATTTTTCACTTGCAATCAGAGTTTTAAAAAAAATTAATTGAAGAAATAATCTTTACTTTCAATGGTTTGAACTGCTGTGTGTTTGCTAATATGACGCACCCCATTCATATTCATTCATAAAAAAAATTGCAATCACTGCTCATCAAAAAAACATTGTCATCCTCACAAATCTTTCTGCATTGGCTAGTGTGGCTCATTCCTCAGATATAACAACTGTTTGACTTCTCTAATCTCATGCTAATCCTCACAGCGAAAACCAGCTCCTGCACGCACAAGGCAAGAAGTGCTCGTACAAAAGCCTGTAGAAGATGAAATTGAGGAAATGTTGGCCGATGCTGTAAGTACTTTCAGATTTGGGAAACATGGTATTATGTACATGGTATTTATTAGGGATGTTAAATCGGTCATTTTTAACACTCGGTTACTCGGACGTTTTTCCGATCGAGTACCCGGGTACTCGGTAAAAGTGTAAATAAATATGAACAAGTAAATTGATGAATGTAAAAGATTGTAAACTCTTGTAGAAATAATACCACATGTTTTGATAGGAGGTTTACCCGTAAATGCATTTCTGTTGTAACAATGATGAGCACTTCGTGCCCGACGAAATTGAATAATTTTTTTAAGTTCAATGTATTTATCAGATAAACACAAGAAATTAAAATCTTAAGTGGTTCACAGTGGGGTCGTTCACAGTGTTTTTGTTAAAAAAAATAATCTACTACGTAATTGTTATGTAACTCTTTGTTGCGTTTGACGTCCAGGTACATGTATCAGTTGTACAATTTGACTTGAACCTGACCAAGTTCTAACACTAACAGAGCGGATTTACGATTTTCGTATACTTTTCGATCCAAGATTTTATAGTATTACGGGACGGTATTTTGTAGTTTGATGCAACGATGGACATCAGTTTTTTAAAGCCTTTGCCTTCAACCATTTGTACATGTATTGGCATGTAAAACAAACACAACCATATCAACAATCACGCGTGTAATATCATCTGTCTCTTTTCCCGAGAATTTAAGGCTTCTCGGAGAATGACAAAACTATCTAATTATATTTAATCATAACAGACCTTAAACGATGTTCTGTGCAAACAAATAATTAAAGCAAATCAAAAAATAAGGGTAGAAGACAGTCGAAGGTGAGAAAAGCCAGGTAACAGGTGCTATAGGTCTGTATAAACACTGCCACGGGCGATAACGGTCATTTAGATAAGTAGGAAACCCTAATTATTGTATGTACAAGTGCAATGAGTATTTTACGTTTTAAAACAGATTGTTTAATGCATTGATAAATAAGCTTAGAAATATTCAAAAATATACATCCGAGTAACCGAGTACCGATTTTAGTATTCTATACTCGGACGTCCGATCGAGTACCTGGTTAACCGGGTACTCGTTGACATCCCTAGTATTTATTCATACTTGCTGCTTCATGCTCAAAGGTAAACTGCACATTCATGAAGTAAAAACAAAGCTAGCAATTAGCCATGACTTTTAAGTACTGTTTTGCTGTGAGTGTTAATATTTGTGCTAAAGCTTGAATTTCATATTTTAGAAAAGTTTTGAAATCTGCATAAATAGTTGCTTAATATCATTCCTGTATTAAATGAATGTACTACATATATATTATGAGAAGTACAGTATATTACAAACGTTGTTTACACATTACAGGGTGCTGCGGCATCCCCAGAGAGAACAACACCACGTGGTGGTCAGCCCAGCGGAGTGGAGGTCCCCACCAAGTTACAGATGGAACCCAGCGATGACGATGATGAAGATACAGGTATGGGGAAATAAGCTGACTTTAATTAATTAGTTAATTAATCTGGTCAACATGTCATATATTTCAATTAGTGTTGGCAAATCGGACGATTTTTAGTAACCGGTCACTCGTTTCATCTTCCGATCGAGTACCCGGTTACTCGGATGATTTTTGGTAAAAGTATCAATATCTATTATGTATCTTATTCTATACTCATCGGTAGTAGTAATGCTCAAATATACTGTATAGGGACATTATATTTACAATACACACATATACGATATCGTCAAAGATTTACGATTTTAAAATAAAGAAAATTAATAGGGAATTCGGCACACAAAGAAGACAAAGAAAAACGTCATCGTCAATCACCATTTTACGCTTTCTTTTTCAGCCCCCGAAATATGTCAATCAAGGAGAATAATTATTTACAAACTTCATAATTAATAGTTAATATGTGGAGTGTCCAGTAAATCGCTGGTTTCCAAATAATTAAAGCTTAGGTGATTTAACAGATTTTGAATCAGCTGTTCTTTTGTTACAACTCTAAGCTTATTATGTCTGCGGCAGCATCTCGTTTTTAAATTATCAAATGAGGTAATTATAACTCCGGCCTTCAAAATATGTATACCCCAAACAATCAAAGCTATCAATTATATAAACTGTGAAAACTAATCAAAACAACCGTGCACTAGATCAAGTCTAACGGTACCAAAATTAGGGAAATGTGTTTACTAAGTTAGTACATGTATACATTTATAGATTATAAAACATTCATTTTCTATGCCTTTACTATGTAGAATTTATTTTATCCGAGTAACCGAATAGCAGTTTTACTAACCGATACTCGCAACGTTCGACGGTTAACCGGTTAACCGGGTACTCGTTGCCAACACTAATTTCAATGCATAATATCCAAAAAAAAAACCAACAGTTTTCATGAATCAAAGTTTCAGGAACTATTTTCCAAATGAATACATTTACCTGTGGATAAGTTTAAGTGGGAAAAATATGTCCATGTTTTTTGGTACCAGATTTTCATCTGTATGCTAGACTTTGTATTTCACTGATCTTTATAGACACCTCAATGACTGTACTTTAATATGTTGTTTACATTCACAGAGCTGAAATCAGCACGAGGAACAGGCACTGGGAGCTTTGGTCGGGAATCTATGCATAGCACCATGGAGTAAGTTTTATACACAGTCAAGACTACTTTAACATGCACGAGGGTTGATCCAAAAGTAATGTCACAACTTTGATAAAATTGCTATAAGTCGAAGTACAACAACAAAATTACAAATGATGGAAGCTACATTTATTTCAAATCAGACTTGAAAATTTCAATTCATTATGATTTATATTTTTTAAGATATCGGATTATATATAACGTGTGATTATGGTAGTCGCCGCACCTAAATAATGTCATAATTATGATGGATACGCACTGTCATACACTTTCAACGCTTACCTTCGTTTCATTAACTTAGAATTTGAGATTCACAAACAAATTAACAATTTTCTTTTTTTTTTTAAGAATTCTTGGTACCCCTCGTACGCTCACTTTTTCATCATTAATTCCTCTGTAAAACATTGTAAAGAGTAGCATTAGACAAACTTATAATTTCACATTTCACTTTAACCGTCTGTCTTTTTGACAGCGTCACACGCAGTTTAACGTTTCCGTCCACCCTCCCATCTTTCGGTTTTCTTGTCATCTGCTGAGCATTCAATGACCAATCAACCATCCAAAATCGGTAAAACCATACATCTGAACAACTCTTTTATTTACACCCTTTCCTCTGTGAGACTTGTGAATCAATCCAACTGTCTCTTCTGCCGATTTCCTGATTTTAAAGCAAAATTACACTACTTTTTTTTGTCTCTAATGTGGCGATTTTCTTCCTTTTCGATATTTCATTTGATAAATTCATCAAAATAAAACAACAATGTGTATGATAAAAATAGCAATGGTGTCATTTAATTTTTAACTTAAGACCAGAAAATATTGTAAATTTTGTATTTAAATTTTTTTTGGGCGATTAGGTGCTTTGCAAAGATGCTTTGTTTATGTGTTTGTCTTTTTCATTCTTTAAATGTACACTTTCATTCGTGACGTTTGGGTGTGATTCGGCAACATCCCCTATGTTCTATATTTTTAATGTTTATAAAATAAATCCATTTAAACATTCTTAAATAAAAATTTCAATGTTAATTGGATGTATGATTGTGCATCTTTTGGTATATTGCATTTGATAATATGACGCCAAATATTAAAGATATGGACACTGTGGCATTACTTTTGGATCAACCCTTGTATAATTTATTTTTAACAATAAATGTAATGGCCAGATTTATAAATTGTAATTGTATATCTCCAAGTAACAGTTTATATGTTTGTTGTTTTATTGCTACATTTCTTGATGGGGTTGCACTTGTATGCTTGTTTCTCACATTTTCGGTACATGTACATGTAGAAATGTATTTCTGAACACACTCCATAAAAGTATGTGTAACACATCAATATGTCATATGAATGATTCTCATAAGTCAACCATACACAGAACAAGTAATCATTGGATAAATATCAGTAATATACAGATTGAAATGTATTAAATAATTTTTGTGGAACCATTTTAAGTATTTTTAAGACTTATTTTTCGCAGTTGTATTTGTGGGAATGAAATTTTTAGGTTTAGTGGCTATTGCACCTCTCAATATTGTACTGTATTGGCACAATTAAAACTTGAAATGGCCTATACATGTATAACCATTTGAACATTATAGACATATTTATGACTAATTCCAGACAGATACCAGAATCGGACGAGTCTGAGGAAAGTAATGGGTTGTCATCTACTATGAGGTTTCTTACTATGGGAGGGTGGGTGTTTTCAGTCATAGCAGGGTGTTGTGTTGTGTGAAGGTTCACAAAGGATGAGGCATGATAAGCTTGGTTAACTCTGAACCCTCGTTTGAAATTGATTGTGTCTGAGAAAAGGGGCAGGAAGAGTTGTTGTTAGCGTGGGACTGGAATATGTAGATTTCACAAATTGTAGAATAGATTTCAGAAGATTAATGAAGATTCTAATTAATCAATCAACTAATTCTGTTGTTAATGATAGATTATTTAATTCACAAAGTTTTCAAATGTTTTTGGTAATGATTGATACGAGTGTTAGCTAGGTTTTAATTAAATCATAGATATTAGGAATGTTACAACATACTTACACAAAACAGATATAATTAAAAACCTCTGGATGAAAAATTCTGTTTGTGTACTTTTGTTTGATATAGATACCTGAGGTATTTCTTAATAAAAAAAAATTGAAAATGCACACCTTAATAAACATGTTAAACAACTATTTTACAAGACAGGACAAGATAAATCTTTCTGTATCATATCATTCTCATATAAACATCTTCATTTTAGTACTCCTTCAGTTCTAAATCTGTCTATTACTAATATCCCACCCTTTGTGATAGTTCTTTCAGGAGTGGAGAGCTAACCCTGAGGACCACACAGTTCCTGGAGGAGCTGAGGAAGAACCCCACACTGAAACTGATGAGGGACGAGCTCATCTCCCTGTTACAGGACAGTCTGGACAAAATCGGAATCCCCCCGGTACGAAATACTGAACAAGGCTGATTAAAATACATACTGAACTAGTCTTATCAATCAATTAATGCATCAAAATACATTGAGTTTAAGTATTAAATGCTTGATTCTTGTAGTGTTTTTTGAATTTTTGATGACATAATGAAACATTTTGATCATTTTCCAGGAAACCAGAGGCATCCCTGATGATTTGTTGATCAGTAAACTAGCTCTACTGAAACAGAGGAGACAGACCACAGTGCAGGTTAGGCTTGAGTTTGATAAGTTTACGTACTATAGAACTTCATCATTTCAATTTGTTGATGACAGTTGTCCTGACCTGTAATGAATTTTGAAATTGACTTTCTAAATCAGTTCCATTATGGTTGATTTATCAGAACCAGTTTCGTAGTGTGACATGCTGAGTTCTATGCATACATTTATCACATTAAATCCTATTTTGTAGAAATACCCCATCTTCACAGAGTTTAGAAAGCAGTGTAATGCCCATGCTGATCAGTTGGCAAGAGAGAGACTCAGGGAACAGAAAAGGTCACCCCCTCCCTCATCAGGTATGTATAAAGATGGTATAAGTAATCCTGATTGAAATAGACATGTACAACAAATCTTGACTTATGATTTGTAGTGTTACGTGCAGTTTGATACTTGTATTTGCATGTCTTACAGAGGACTAAGTTTTATAACTTGTGTCTAATCCACATAATATATTGACATATATTGTCAATAAAGTATGTTCAAAACAACCAATTTTGATATAATTATTTCAATGCAACATTACTTTTTTTATTGTTATAGGCAGTAGAGCAGGAATGCCTCCACGTGCTGTAAATAACACCAGTATGATGGCCTCAGGAACCTCTAGTCCAGTCCGCTCTGCCCAGCAGTCCCCAGTCCGACATTCCCCAGCCCCAGCCTATAGGCAGCCAGCAGCTTCCTCACCCCAGAGACCAACATCAGCCTCCATGGGTCAGGGTAGGGTCCCCCAGGCTCAACCCCCAAGAACAGCAGTCCCCCAGCAGCAACCAAAGCCAGCCCCCCGTAGTCCTCAGAGGACACCACACTCCACAGGGTGAGAATTCAGATTGTTTTTAAAATGAAAAATAAATGATTTTAAATTCAAAGTTGTGTATGGCATGTGCTGTTTGTTCATGCTACTACTATATGCTTATGTTTTCTACCTTTCTGATGGGATGACCCCCAAAATAGTAAAATTTCTTGTGCCAGAACTTCTTGTGTTCCAAAAAAAAAAAAGAAAAGAAATTTTTATTGCAAAAGAGTCATTACAAAATACTTCAGACAGAGTTATTCCCCTTTTTGATAAGACAGTTCAATGCAGCAATGGCATTTGCTTGAGAAACTAATTCTTACATACCGTTACAGAATATTTTTGAATGATTAGATCCACCACTTTTAAATCTCTTGTAGATCTAGTCTAGAGTATACCAGCACACCGTGGGAGTCGGGGGATGAGGAGGAAGAAACAGAAGAGGAGGATGAGCCCCCAGCATTTGAACACGTCAGGGTGATCAAGTCTGGTCCCGCAGGGAGAGGGAGGGGAATCCCCGCCCCACGGACGCAGCCTACACCAGTAGCCAGACAACCTGTTCAGGTACATGGGAGAGCTCAAGATGAAGAAGATGATGAATGGGATTCAGATATAAGGTACATTATATTTTTGGTGTTAGTTCTTAAAAATATCATAATGAGTAACTTTTGACAGTTAATGAAACACAAAGATTTGAACTTGTTGAGATGAAAAAATCCAGAGAAAAATGGTTATTTTAAGTTATTTAGCTATTTTTCCCAATATGTATGCCTTTCATTACTATTTCTGAAAAGTTTGAACATACAACAAACCTAAATGATACTGATATTGATGACACGTTTTCATTGTAATAATGACTATTTAGTGACCTAGAGGAGGAGATATTACCTGGGAAGTCCAGTACAGCCCCCACCCCAATCAGAATCCAGTCTTCACCGGCCAGAAACCCTGGACTGGCCACCTCACCCGCCAGAGGTGGACCTGTCATTGTACAACCCAAAGGTCAAAAGGTTGCAGAACTTTCACGCACCATAGAAATGCAACTGGCTGTAAGTTTTTTTAAACAGTCTAGAATTTGAATTTTAAAAGGACTACAATGACAAGAGTTGAAATAAATACTTTTGGAAGTAGAATAGCATTTGAGTCGAGAGTATTTTGATTTTTTTATTCATTTCCCTTACTCAGTTTTCTTTAAAGAATTTATATTGAAATATATTTGTTTTCATACTCTACATGTACTGAAAGTAAGTCAGCAAAAAATATTCATTTTCTAGAAGTAAATGTCAGCATAATAATGTCCACTTTATTGTTTGTCAGGGTCGCAAAGAGAAGAAAATAGCAGGGGCAGTGGATACAATGGGAGGGAAGAAAGAAAAAGATGTCTTGGTTAGTTAATCACTTAGATCTCTTACAGATGCAGTTTGAGATTTTTGAAAAGTCTTTCATTTTTAAATGTACTTATAATATTTTGTGTTGACAGGATGACTTCTCTGACAGTGATTGGGATGTTTCTCCAGTGGAAGATGAGGCCCCCGCTGCCACAGCTCCAAAGTAGGTGTCAATGTCTTAGTCCTTATTGTTATTGAAATATTAATACAGGACTTTACATCAGTATTTTTTCAATGTCTCAGTACTCATAGTACTTTACATCAATATTTAGTTTTTTGGGGTATTTTTGATTAAGACTTCATATGCATCTTTTCTTTGATTAACAGGAAGACAACAGTTCAAGTCAGAGGTAGCCATGCTTCAGACACCACCAATACCTATGGCACAAGTGTCTGGGGATCGTCTTCTAAAGGTAACATCTAGTGTCTGGATTTCCTGCTCATTTAAACAATTTTTAGCATGCATGATTTCTGTAAATGAAGCTATCAAAACAGGCAATTTTAAGAAATTTCAGTCTGATAAATGTTAAAAGTTATAGTCAGAAATCAATTTTTATAAATACCTTTTAGTATCATTTTGACATACTGCAAATTACCTGTTTTTCAAATATTGAATAATATTTCTTGGAATATTGAGTAATATTTACACTAAGAAATAATTCATAAGTATTAACCTTAATTGTATGAACAAAAGAAAAAATTATGTATTGTTTTTCTCATTCACAGGAGCCAGTACAGTTCCAGCAGCAGGAACACAAGGGGGTCGAGCATCTAGGGGGTCATTTGTCAGCGTCACGGATGTCAGCTCGGATGAAGAACTAGATCTTGACAATATTTAACATTCTTGTTTACTACTGAAATAAACTACTACCTGATTGCTGATATTGAAATAGTCCATAAGATGGCTAACCATCTCGAAGATTCGAATGTACATGTAACTGGTCTGGTGCTCATATGCTGTCCAACTTAGTCTGGAAATACGGTACTTAATATCGTTAAATGGGATATAGGTTTGCTAGCAATACGTTTGATGTTGGATTTTTGCTAATGTAGTAACTCATTTCAATGACTCTGACTAAATACTGTAGTTTAAAAAAAAATAGTTTGATATACTTGTAAAATGTGATGTTTATTTATTTTTCATCTGATCTGAAGTGAAATCTGTACATATCATATATTTTATGCAAAATACTTAACTGTTGTGAGATTCATTTCAATTCCCTCCAGCTACATATATATTTACACTCTTAAAAATATTTTTTTTTACCTGAAAGGATTAAACTTTTATGCATTTTTAGCAGATACAGTTTTATGATTGTGATATTATTGATGTAAAGACTATTGATAAACTTGATTTAATAACAGTGCCTCAAGTAATTTTGTTGCAAGACATGATTGCAAAAGTGAGAAATGTTTATAATTCCATGAGATTTTTTTCCTTACACTGAAGTGCATAAACTGATCCGTCCAGACATCAAAAATGTGCTCCAGCAATTTTCTTTTTTCTAATTTTTAAAATATGTACAGAATTTTAAGTATCATGCATGATTATATTTTTTATCCCTTAGGTATACAAAGTAGATCATAATGGGAAATGTATTAATTGATTGATTGGTTTTTTTTTTTTGTTTTTTGTTTTGGAAAACTTAAAAACAATGTATGATAAGCAAATAGAAGTGAAAATTTTACTGATTTAGAAAAAATACCACATAAAAATGAATTCCATGAATTCATCAACTTACAGCTATGTTTTTTCAAGTATGAAAAAAAACTGCTTTATCATTTAAATAGTTAAGTTTTATTTATATGCGTCATCAAGAGCTAAGAAATGACAATAAGTTTTGTTAAAAAATATTTAATTCTTTTGACTTGCCGTCCTATTAACATTTTTAGAGTTGAGAAAAACTTGGTTGTGTTTGAAAGAGATTATTTGTTGTAATTTTTTTTTGCTCTTTTATTTGTGTTTATATACATAAGAAATAACTTATAAACTTGTAGAAGAAGTGCTTTAATTTATTTGTAAGGCATAAATAGAAAATGTCATTGGGCCATTATAAATTACTTTGACATTTGTATAGGTATCTTATTATTCTTTTATTGTAGTTTCTCATCCTCAGTATGTACAGTAAATTTTATCATTATTTTTAGAATTCTAAAATACTTTGAATGGTATTGTAAGAAAATATAAATGATTTTAAAAATAAATATTAATATCCATATATACATTTTTGTATTACTTTTTTTTTCAATTAATCAATCAAATTGAATAAACTCATTGATATTATCCACATGAAAAAGTGTCACTTGTTAGGTGAGTTCAATTTTGAAATGCAATAATGACATCACTTCCGTTTGTCTATAAATACTTTGTGGCGAGCATTAATAGGTTCCGTACTGCCAATGAGTTCAAGGTCATGTGGAATGTCATCGCCCATGTGATCTCCGGCGCCATCTTCTAACTGGAGGTTATCCAGTAACTCTTCTGGGGAGATCTCGATGTTTCTGTTGTCTGCAAATTGCTGTATTTCTCGCTCAGCATCTTCCCCAAGGTTCATATACCGTTGTTTCATGAGTTCAATATCAGACACAATTGAGTCAGATATGTAAGCGATCGTTTCGCCCAGAGAACCGTCCGTGTTTTGTTCTTCCCGCCAATTTCGATAGTCTGCTTCATCCTCCTTTTTGATTTTGTCCAATCCAACCGATTTCAATATGTCCGGATCTATTCCTAGCTTCATAATCTCACCGATGTTGAATTTGAATGGTTTATTCTCGCCGAGAATTTCGTGGATAAGGTTTTCACCGTTGTGCATCAGTTTGTGAATGATGTCCTCTTGGTCATGTGGGCCAGGCACGGTTGTCTTTGACTCCTCGTTTTTCTTTTCATGGTGTACATCGCCATCCTTATGCATCATCTTATGCATTTTTTGTTCAAGATCAACGGGCCCTGGGATTTCTTTTGTACGTTTCTCATTTGGATTGTCGTGTACGTGATGGTTTTCAATATTTGAATCCCCATGCATGAGAACACCATGCATTAAATGTTCAGCGTCAAGAGGAGCCGCTTTTTGGCCCTCTGATTTTGTGGTCGATTTTGAATTCTTGTGTTCGCTATCATGATTGTGTCCTTGCTGATCGTCCCCATGCATCATTACTCCATGAAGAGCAGCCTCTGCATCTTGCGGTCCTAACTTCCCTTTGATCTGTGGTTTGGCAATACCTGCTTGGTGAGCATGCGCAGGGTCTTCACCATTATGCATCATGGACGCATGAAACGTCTGCTCGGCATCCTGGGGACCCGCTTTTTCGGGACTTCCGGTTTTTAGTACTGGTTGGAAGCGGAGGTACTGGTCCTCAGCTTTGTGTGTGTCCCCCTGGTGATCATCACCGTGCATTAACATCCCGTGAAGACATGACATAGGATCTTCTGCGTTTGCACAAGGCCCGGCCTTCTCTAAAACATCAGTTTAGTCATTTTGTTCAATTTTAATAGAAATGACAAGGAAGTAGGCCTAAGTATACTGTATTTTGAATATATACATATGTACATGGACACTTAACATAACTTTCACAAATGGGAGAAATTTAATCTAATTTTGTAAACCCTCTTAGTTGTTATGGACCCTTTCTGTTGTTATTTTGCTAACTTCCCTAAATTATGTCCAAATGTTGACACAAAACAAGAAAACTAACAATGAAGATATATTACAAGGGGTGACTTTGCTTATCAACAAACTACTTTTATACATTTAGAAAGCTTGATCTTTAATAATTTGAAAATCTAATACATTGTACGTGTATTTAACATTTACAATATAAATACTTACCCTTTGTTGGTTTGGAAATGGTGAAATGAAGACTACCTACTACTATCCATAACTCAAAAAACTTCATAATTCTGCAAAACTGACGTGTTATTTAGTGTTTTATGACGAAGAACTGATTTGTTTTGTGTTTATATGGGGTATTGACCATGTCTAATACGTAGCTGTATTTCCTTTTGGTTGGTTTCAGCATCGTGTATAGCGCTCATCGAACGAGCGACATCTGGCGATTGATTAACTTTAAGTCACGTGTGCTTAACCTTTTCTATTCAAATTATAATCTAGTTTATAAAAGCATCTCAAAATAATCATTTTAAAGATATTTTGCATGCAGGCTATATTTCTTTTTTTTTTAACCATTTTGGAGAGAATAATTGGGAGGTTGCATGAATGAGTTCTTCGTTCAGGCGTTTTGTAGTTTTGTGTCTGAACATTGAACGACGCCATATGCTTCAAATTGTTTAAAACTTTTAATGCAATGGGAGTTTAGTTAGAACGTGAGTACTAAATATGGATTTTGATAATACATGAGTAAAATTATTATTTTCATAGGAGACTTGTATTTGTATTGCTATAATTCGATTCAAAGTTAATAATTATTAGGCTTTTTAAAAAAAGAAGTCACTGACAATTTTTTTTTAAAGACTTACGACCGAATCATATGTTTCTTAAAAATATTCTTTACACACAAAATTACAACCTTATCATACGTACAAGCATTCATTATCATTTGATAATTATAATTAATATTGGGTGAAGCTCTTCAGAAATGACTTTGACCGCATCTCTTTATCTAAATACATGTATATGACATACGCCGAAAAATTGGTTATTATTGATAAAACATAAGAGTTGACTTGGATTGGCAAACATTAACCCGTTTATTGGAATTCTCATGCTTTATCTATTATACAAACGTGTTCAAACGATTGCTTAAAATAGAGACGGTCGACCTCTTATCTATCCTACAAGGACAGTGAATACATGCAATATTTGACACTTCCTTTTATATAAACGTTAAGTTAAGGAATTTATAAAGAAAATCATTTAACTTTTTGTTTTTATTATTTATACTGTTCAAATAATGTTTCCCTTTCTATGCAAAACCCCATTATATCCTCCACATTTTGCATTTCGAAAGCGATAAGATTTTTTAAAATATATACAATAATTGCTGCTTTTTTTTAAGGTCAATACAATGATTTAGCAATCTGAGGAGTGCAATATTCACGGAGCCCGAAGGGCGAGGTGAATATTGTACTTCGAAGATGGCTAAATTATTGTATTGATCGAAAAAACAACAATAATTGTTTTATGGTATGACAAAATGATACAGCTCATTATTTCTTTGCATTTAATATAGTCCTAGCCAAATACAATAGAGAAGCAGAATTAAAATGTAAATAAACCTTACCTATGATGAATCGTATCAATTTGAAATTGTTTTTTTTATCAATTTTATATAGTTGCTATGAAAAAAAAATAATGTCAGTCTTTTTTAAAGGATTCTGAAAGGAAGGAGTATTATCAGGGAAAACTGACTGCCAAAAAGTAAAAAAAAAATTTTGTTCAGTAAGAGTTTGAGGGGGTCCCTGCATCCCCTCTTACCATCCTCACTCGAAAATATATATTTGCCTATGTTGTGTTCACATGAAAAAAAAGTCATAATCGTTTGAATAGCTTTCCAAAGTTTTTTTTTAAGACAAAAAGAAAACTTTTATATTGTAAAATAAATCTTAGTTTATTTACATCAACAATTTATTTATCTTGATCCTTAATACATAAAATATATAGTCCTCTAGGAGGGTGTGCCAGCGCTTTGTTTGGCGAGGGTTTCCTGAAGAGCTTGGGAGCCGTGATTAAGAAGGTTAACAATGTGTGGCTGCATGTTGGTCAGAGTTTGTTCTGCAAGAAAAAAATAATATGTTTTACGGTGTGACCGTTGGGGCGAGCGCAGTTTATTTACTATCATAAACCTACACATGTACTGTCTATCATTCAAGAAAAAGAAAGCAAAAAGAATAAAACAAAACAATAAAAAGAAATCATTTCCCAAGCATCGGTTCGAGATTCCAAACTTCTCGGAAGTTTCCGACAAAATCGGAAATACCCAAACGCAAACGCTAGTTTTATGGAAAAGAGATTGCATTAAATCGTTCTTTTCAAGTACTAAGTTGTTGCTATGTTTTAGCCACCATGTTATGCACCGCAACATGTTTTCCGAGTTTCACGGAAGCAACCGACATAACTTCGTCAAAATTCGTAAGTTTCCGGTGACGTCATTTGTATCATTTCCGAAGGGCAAGGTGAAGGCCGGTGTTGTGGCATGGGGGTATTTTTTTGAATAAGGTAAGGCAAAATCATTTCGTTAAGATTTCGGTAAGAAACAATGTTCCTTTAATTTTTTTTCTATTTTTGAAATATTCGCGCAAAGGACATTGGGTAGTGCAGGAATTCTGGGAATGTTGCACAGAGAAATTTGGCTGACGTATGTACAGATTTCAATCCGAATTTCCTCTGTTCATACACGTTAGTCTATTGAGCTCGCTTCGCGAGCGTCGCTTCGCGACGCTCGCTGCGCTCGCTATTAAGTGAGATATGTAAAAGTATAAAAATCATAAAATTCGCAATTACTGACGAAATATTGTGAATTTGTCTTGCACATACGGAGGATGTCGGAGACGGCGTCCTTTAGGGCAGAGAGAGCGTTTTGTCCGTGTTGTGCCAGAGCTGATACAGACTGGTGAACAGCATCTCCGTGGGCGCCTGTGGTCAAACTTGTGTGGAAAGAAGTGGCTGTCTGCTTCAAGGTATCACCAACTCCACTGACCAACTAGAAAAACATTGCAAATAGAAATTGCAAAAGGTTTTCTTGGAATGAGGCACAAAATAAACAAAGTAACCTGTTGGAAGTTTTAATAGCTACCTGTTGAACAGCTTGGACATGAGGCTGGAAGAAGTTAGCAAGACCTTGTCCAACTGTAGCCAGAGCGTCTGTGAAGGTGTTTCTCTTGTGTCCTGGGTGTAAAGCTAGGACCTTTCCGAAGAGTCCAGTAAGCTCAGTGACGAGTTCAGTTTGGATATCGTCAGCGACAATGTGGTGGGCAGCTAAAGAAAGTTTTGCACATGTGTATATACCACATCAGAAACAGCATTTGAAACCCAATATGACGTATGATATCCTCAGAACTCTTGGAAATGCAACAGATTTTGATGAATTTTGAATTTAGATACTGACCTACGACCTGGTCTACTTTGCGGACAAGTTCAGATGTAGGAAGATCGGTCAGCTGAGAGGCGAGCATTTTAAGCTTATCTACAGCCTCGGTGTAGGCATCCTTCATCTTGTCCATCTTCTCCTGAACGATCTTTTCAGCGGCATCAGTCAAAGGCTTAGACTGCTGGAGGAGTTCACTGTGGAGAAATAGTGATAAATACATATTATAGTACTAATATAAGTCAATTACAAGGAAAATAGTAACCGCTTCTTCAGGTTATCAAAAACGTGTAATGTCTCGTTGCAAAGTACATTGTATTAACTAATGCTTCACACTGTAAAGATCTTGAAAACTAGATACACTAAATGGATTGCAGTGATATAGCTGCGTAGCCATCTAAACTATTTGTTTACCTGCATTGATATTTGAATAAAGTTTTTTCTTGATAGCAAACTAAATAATCATTTAAATTTTTATAACATTAAGGATTACCTTTCATGATTATGTCTCAATATAATAATTTACATATCTGCTTTCAATCGATAATAATAACTTATAAAGGCACATGATACGTACGACAGAGATCTTTTGGTACCAGTTGTGTCTGTAGGCTTACTGAGGGCATTCATGGTTCCCATCAACAGACCTGGAGAATTTTAGCACATATTTACATTTTTTATCTCATACCTGCTTTCAGAAAATGCCCTTTGATTCCATAGATTTTGATTGCACTGATTACTTGTAAATAAAGCTACAAATATATGATTTAGTTCATTTTATGACAAACGAAGAAAAGGAACATTAATCAATCTCAAAATTCCATTAAAACAATATAAATTTGGAGCAGAGGAAACAAGTATTTATAAAACATCAGAAGTTGGGTCAGGTGCCATGGAGAAGTACATATCCCCTGCATTGTCTCACAGAGTGTTTATGTTCGACATGAAGAAAGCATTGTAGACTACAGGGGGATGCCTACTTTGAAGAGCTTGTGAAGCCAGCTGTGAGCCCTGATCTTTCGCCGCATTGAGAAGGTTCTGTCCAACTACTTTGGCTTGATCTCCAACAGCATGGACTGTGGTTGTTAGGGCGTGTCCAACGTTTGTAAAAGCATTCTTCAAGTCATCGAGGAAATTGGCTTGGCTTCCAGCAGCCAGACACAAGAGGAGAAGACAGGCCACCTTCATGATTTAACTGCAAGTAGATCAGATATAAGTATTCAACATTTTTATCGACAAATGATTAAATTTAACTCCTTAATATTATCATTTGCACTAAGCAAAAAATAATTTTTGGTTTGAAATAGACAGAGTATCGGATAACGCAAAATGAATCACTAAAGTAAATTATAAATTATTGTGAATTTAAAGAGGTCGGAATTCAAAGTGAAACGGTTTGCACGGGTGTTGAAATAGATGATTTTTCCGATATTTCCAAAATGAAGCAAGGACTGAAATGTTTGCCGAAAACTTGTTCATTTCAATTCAAATAAGATTAAAACATTAGTGTATCAAAGAAACATGTATCTATGCGCGAACTTGAGGAAAATGATGATATGATAACCAATGAACATTATTTTGAAGCTCAACCAAACTGAAACCTGACTTTTTTGAAACAATATTTTCTTATTAATTTCACCGATACATTTTTTTATACTTGGCCAAAATCAATGTCAAAGGTATATTCAGAGAAAGAAATATGTATTTTCGGCATTGATATGTAATACATAATTTGATTAATTAAAAAAGATATCCAAAACCCGAAAAACTAGACCTCTCGTATTGGCGAACAAGATTCAATAATGATAGAATTCTTATAATTCTTTTATCTTTTAATGCAAGTTAATGACCAAATATGGAAAATGACCTAATATGGAAAATAATATAAGGCTAGACAAGAAATAACAAGAATTTAACCAAATAAGAATAACATCATAACGTTTAAGACAGTAATAGAGTAGGATAGATGGTAAAGTAAAATAAATTGGATACAAGGTACAAAATGATTCGAATTTATTTGATAAAATCAGATTAAGGAAAATGTTTTAATTTGCTTTTTTTCTCTCATTTTTTTTTTAAAGAAACAACACTTCCAGTTGAATAATCTTGAGGCAAACTTCATTTGCTAACCTATGCAGTCCTGTATTATAAAATAACATTCCATTAGTTACACTAATGAAACCCGGTATATTTATAAATTCTAGTTTGATTAAACTGTCCTTTGGTGTACTTACATTGACTGTAATCCACGTAACTGTTAGAAAGACTAACACAGATCTGCTGTTATATACTGCGTGCAATAGTCACTTCAATCCTATCACCAAAAGATAAGAGAAGTATGTTTCGGTGCATAAAATGGCACCATTTTACGTCATTCTTTATTCCGATTCCTTGCTTGGGAAATTTTGGATGAGACTACTTCAGTGTTAAAGATACACTGTTAAGCAGGGTTTCAGATTAATTCTAGAATTCCATTCCAAGTTTTTGTGCCAAGAAAGTCCACATAAGCAATATGACCTTATACATATGTAGCATTTTAAAAGAATAAGGAATATATATGACCATACTGGTATACTATGTTGATAAATAAAATTGAAGTTCTTTGAAAACCTTTCAAGATTATTTCATCCACTAAATTATTCGTTTTGAATAATTATCATCCTTCTATTAATACGTCTAAAGTTGGTGTTAGTTTTTGATGATATAAAACTTAGTCTTAAAATTGATTAAGACTGAAAATCTTTTATTTAATGACATTTTGATCTCACACGAACTAAAACCGCTTTCAATAATTTTTCTTCTTTTTCTCGAATTCATGACAAAAAAACTTGATATCTTTTTATTTGTTCAGGGACATCCAGACGGATATAAAAGTTTGACCTTCTAAATATTGACCAATCAGAAGTCAACATAATCTATACTCGAGCGTTCCTTTGCACCTTTTATTATATGTAGTGCCAAGGAAACGATTCCTAATAGGAAACCACACATTTATATAATTATGCTCTCCATACCGTATGAAAATATTTTTCGTTTTCAAAGTTTTTTCCCTAAAAGCAAAATTAAGTATTTGTATATGTGGAAATTATTTTTTTTTGGACCCATTTTAGCAATTAATATGACAATTTCTTGATATAAAATGAATAATTAATGGAATTTGTACAAATAAACACATCTCGAACAATTTGGCCACTGACAGAGAGAGAATTAAGAAAACACATTTTATTACACAATTTTATTTACTACAGTCAATTCATAATCTACTCGGATGTTGTGCCTGTGTTTTGTTTGGCGAGGGTTTCTTGAAGAGCCTGAGAACCGTGATTAAGGAGGTTAACTAGGTGTGGCTGCATGTTGGTCAGAGTTTGTTCTGCAATATAGAATAAGCACATTACTAAAATGCATTTTCCTCAATTAAAATGTAAAATAGCAAAATTTGCATTTCTTTGGATTTTGTTTCGAATCCGCTTCGTATCATGTCAGGTACAACATACGGAGGATATCGGAAACGGCGTCTTTCAGGGCAGAGAGAGCGTTATGTCCGTGTTGTGCCAGAGCTGATACAGACTGGTGAACAGCATCTCCATGGGCGCCAGTGGTCAAACTTGTGTGGAAAGCAGTAGCCGTCTGTTTCAGTGATTCACCTACCCCACTCACCAGCTATTAAAACATAGAACGATATCAAAATTACATGACGACAGACTGGTATAGTTTGTTTTCGCATTTATATACATATAAAATAAAAAGAACCTGCTGAACAGCTTGAACGTGGGGCTGGAAGAAGCTGGCAAGGCCTTGTCCAACTGTAGAAAGAGCATCTGTGAAGGTGTTTCTCTTGTGTCCTGGGTGTAAAGCTAGGACCTTTCCGAAAAGTGCGGTCAGTTCAGTGACGAGCTCGGTTTGGATATTATCAGTAACAATGTGATGGGCAACTAAAACAGATTTTAATGATAACCTTGCAAGCAATCTAATCACACATTGCTTAGTATCGTTTACATCCAAACTTGATTTTTTTTAAAACAATTTTTATAACTTAATCCAGGTGCTTACCGACGACTTGGTCAACTTTGTTTATAAGTTCAGGAGCTGGGAGGTCGGTCAGCTGAGAGGCGAGATTTTTAAGCTTGTCTACAGCCTCTGTGTAGACTCCCTTCAGTTTGTCCATCTTCTCCTGCACGATCCTCTCAGCGGCATCAGTCAAAGGCTTAGATTGCTGAAGGAGTTCACTGTTGAAAATAATCAAAGTTACATAATATATGTACATGTACGTACATGTATTTATTATTTATTCGTCAATTTTTAACTCCTAATACGTGCTTATTTTCTCTATTTAAATTATGTATCGACAATGTGAAAAATCCGTTGCTTTGAATGATCCACGTTTGTTAAATGAGAAAATAACGGTATTGCTTTGCGACTAGTCAATGCTTTTCCCGAGATCTCCTGGCATATACAGTATAAGTTATGGATCAACTGTAAAACTTTCTTCGATAGACTATTTCCTTAAATCTGTGTAATATATATTTAAAAGAAATAGATTAGGGTGAAAGACATGATACTTACGACAGAGATCTTTTGGTACCAGCTGTGTCTGTTCCAGTAGGTTTACTGAGAGCATTCATGGTTCCCATCAACAAACCTGGAGAATGGAAACTCACATTTACATAAAATAAAAAAAACACAAAAAATTAGCTTTCGGCATGTTCGTAGTTTATGGAGTCCAAGATAAGGTAAAGTTATTGACGAAGAAATATATATCCATATTTGTAAATTCCGAATAATCATCCTCTCGGACCCCAGTCCTCAGTCCGCTTATACTGTGGGATCATTTTAATTCGTGGGGGTCAATGTACGTTGGTAAGCAAAATTTGGATCTGTTTGTGGGGACGTAATTAGTTCATTGAATCAATTTGTTAAAAAAATAAACCTCAGTGGGGATGTAAATTCGTGAGTATGGATGACCCTCAAAATCCACGATTATTGGTCTCCCACAAACAATGATGATTCTACAGTACATCTTTCATACAGAGTTGGAGAGGAACGTATATTTTGGTCTTGGTTTGCGACGATGAACAATAAAGGGCAAAAAATATACCAAATTGAAATAAAAAAACGAGGAAGTCTTAAAAAGACACCAACTTTGAAGAGCTTGTGAGGCTAGCTGTGAGCCCTGATCTTTCGCCGCATTTAGAAGGTTCTGTCCAACTACTTTGGCTTGATCTCCAACAGCATGGACTGTGTTTGTAAGGGCGTGTCCAACATTTGTAAAGGCATTTTTCAGGTCATCAAAAAAATTGGCTTGACTTCCAGCAGTCAGACACAACAGAAGAAGACAGGCAACTTTCATGATTTAACTGCAAGTAAAGAAGAAACTCGAAGAAAACAATGTTTTTTGTTGTTGTTTTTTTTACATCATTACAACCTGGAGCAAAAAATAAACATTAGTATATTACATGTTAAACTTTTTTAAATTCCCTTTATTGTCAGTATCAATTTTATTCATGAGTTTTGTTTTATAATAACAAAACTCCAAGGCTGCTGACTTTTACACAAATATGCTACAAGTATGGAACTCCTGTCTTTAAAACAAGATTCCTATTCTGAATCATATTTTTTTTCTAAATAGTGGTAATTTTATCTCTACATATAAAATGACTCAATTTGATAAAAGCTATGTATGATGGTACAGTGACCATATGCTAGTGCTTCCTTTTTGTTCGTCGAGAGTTTGTAGCTCTTGTACTTATTACATGTTCTCAAACCGAGGATTAGTAAAAGAAGCTAATACATATACATGTAGAATTTTTATAATATCTAAATGAGCTTTTAGTGTAAAAAATGTTTTAACAATTAAAACATAAAATATTTTCTATGATTTTCTCTCTCGGGTGAGTACGCCAACATATGGAAGAAAAAAAAAATTTTCTTACAGTTCGGCCATACCGGGGTCGTTTACCTTTTAATGCTTTCTTCCATAAACAGCGAAAGAAAAACGTAGTAAATATGATATTTGACTTATTTTACTTACGTCGACTAATATCCAACGACAGGTTACCGTTAACAAGACTGGAAAAAGTCTGCTTTTATATATACTGTGTGCAAAAGTCATCTAAATTATATCACGCAAAGATAAGAATATTGTATGTTTAGGTGCATATAAAACGGCACCGTGTAAAGTCATTCAGATATACCTTCCTAGCAGATTTTGGTGAGTGTTCTTTATTTCATAAAGTATAAAAAGGGAAGAAAATTACAATCGTTCAACAGTCCTTACTTACAGCACCGTAAGAAGGTAAGGCAAAGAGATTTGGCCTAGATTTATTATTTTTTTTATTAAATTATGTTATATTTTAATTACGGATAGACTTCTTTCGGATTGCCATGATGAATTTGTGAAATGAAAGGTGGTCAGTGCAATTTTTTCAAAGCATAGACCATTTTTCATTTCATGATTTAATTATGGCAATGATAAGGCATCCATCATTTACGAAACTAAAATATATCAACTTATGAAAATAATTATAGGCTAAATCTCATTACATTTCAAATAATTTTAATAAGAAATACTAACATCTCGAATGATGTTTTTTGGCCAAAAAATTTTATTCACATTTTTATTGATAATATACGTATCAATGTTTATAAGACACAAAGATCCACAAGAAGTATGATTATGTCCTCTCATCACAATAAAGTTATCGCTATTGTCATGACGATGCTTTATTGAAATCATTTTTTCAGTTTATCCACAAATTTAATTTTTTCCCCATGCTTTGATAATCCTCACTACCAACTTGGCCAAAATAATCTTGGATTGGCCTATTTTGTTCCAGGTAATTTTTAAATATTCAAATAAAACAGGACAATCCAATTTTGTGTTGGTGCAAGCTGGCAGTGCGGATTATCAAAAAGCATGGACATAAAATCTAAATGGTGTCCAAAGTGTGTATATCGCGGCATATTCAGTAAAAATTGAATACTTGATAGCCCACTCACTTTATTCTTCCTTGCAACTACATGTATCTACTAGTATCTTTTAAATTCCATTTGTAAAAATTATTTGGAAAGTTTTTATCCCCTGTTTTTTCCTTATCTGTTGAATAAGCGGAGTTACATCTTCGTCTTTGATCAGATATCAACCTTTATGAAAATTTAATGTGAGAAAAAAGTAAGTGGACGAAGAGGAAAGCTTCAACAGCAATTATTATTGAATCTGAGGCTATACAAGAATGCTGAGCCTTGACGCACAACAAAAAGAATACGAAAAGTGAAGTTTCGAAAATTCAAATAATTTTGATAAAATAATTCAACACGAGAAGCTTCTTTGCACCATTACAAAAAAAATTATTGTCACCCACAGAAATTGTAGCAACATTTTTGTGTGGCGAAAGACGTAACCTCCCAACATATATTTCTTTTTTTTTAATTTCAGATCCATACGAATGACTTATACATACATGTATTAATATTAATAAAAAAAATGAAAATAAATAACTTTGATTTCCACCAATTTTTATTATTTTTTTTGTATATTGGTTATAAAAATGAGTACTAGTGCACACTAAAATATTTTCAATTTGTTACACTTCACTGTGGATTAGCTACAGCCTGGGCGGATCCAGAGCTAGAAAGGGTTTCTTGAAGAGCTTGGGCGCCATTTGAGAGAACATTAACGATGTGTGGCTGCATGTTGGTAAGTGTTTGTTCTGAAAATAATCAACAATTAATTAATTTTAACAATCATGGAAATATATGTTTGGATTTATTTTAATATAAAATGACAACAAGCAATGAACGAAAAAAAATCCATAAATAATACAAATACGCGAAGAGGGCATGAAACCCGAACCCCTTGAAATTCTACTAGCAGGATTATTGACTAGGAGAGGTTAGCATCCCCTTTTGATCCTCCGGAAGCCCTACATGTCTGAATTATTCAGAAAGACAAAGACTTACGGAGGATATCTGTTACGGCATCCTTGAGGGCGCTAAGAGCATTTTGTCCATGTTGAGCGATTTGAGCTGATGATTGAGAAATAGCATCTCCATGAGCACCAGTAGTCAAGCTGGTCTGGAAAGCATTGGCGGTTTGCTTCAGAGATTCACCAACTCCACCAACCAACTTAAAAAAAAAATAAAAAATTGTACAACACTCAGAACAAGATTTTTCTTGTATTTATTCAGAAAGATGTGTTTTGTAACAGGTTGGGTTACCTGTTGAAGAGCCTGAACATGTGGCTGGAAGAAGCTGGCAAGACCCTGTCCGACTGAGCTGAGGGCATCAGTGAAGGTGCTTCTCTTGTTTCCAGGGTGGAGAGAAAGGACATTTCCGAACATTTGGGTCAGATCGGAGACGAGCTCAGATTGGAGTTTGTCACTGACAGCGGTATGGGCAGCTATGTAAAGACAGCAAATATTTTTTGAACAAATCATAAATGTACACGTAGGAGGCTAGGAGGAAGATTACATAATCTCAAGATATCTAATTCACTGTCTCTGTAACAATGAACCACGTATAATTAAATTTAGATAATTTTCATTATGTTTATACAATCAAGCCTAAAGAATGTTATATTTATCTTTGCTTTTAATTTTTTCAATCTATGATACATAAATGACTGTATAGATTAACTAAACTTGCGGATACTTACCAACGATCTGGTCGACCTTCTGGATAATTTCGGAGGCGGGCATGTGTGTGAGCTGAGAGGCCAGAGCTTTGATCTGGCTCAGAGCCTCGGTGTAAACTCCGTTCATGTTGTCCATCTTCTGCTGCACGAGCTGCTTGGCGGCGTCAGTCAGAGGTCTGGCCTGCTGGAGAAGTTCACTGAGAAACGTAAAAATGGATAGCAGCTAGAACAACTGTCTTGGGTTTTTCAAAAGGGTGAATTATAAATTCTTTATCTTTTATGTTTAAGCACATGCAAACTTCTTTCCTTAAGGTTTCGTCAAAGGTCAACATGTTAAAAAAATATTTTTACAATAGCTCCAAAACTATGTGATGTATAAAGTTAAAACTTTTACAGTTTATAGATTTTTTATTGCTTAACAGATTGAAAGTAGTTCCGTGCTCTTAGTGAAAACCATCATTGCAGAAACAAAATATGTTTATCAATGAAGGGCAAGTTGGACTTGGATAGCCTATGGAAAGTTGTTTTCCCTGTTTATTTTGTCCAAATGTTAAGACTTGAAAGTGAAAGTACATAGCAAATGGCGGATTCTATAGGGGTCTTGTCTTTATACATGTCATGCTTTCAATAACAGCCTTTCAGAGACCATTCATGTCCAACTTGCCCTTCAATGATAAACATATATTATTTCTGCAATGATGGCTTTCACATAAGGACAGAATTAAGCAGGTGCATTTTTTTAGAAATATGCACATTTTCTGACAATTTTTCTCAATAAAAAATATTTTTAAAAATATTTGTTATCAAGTGATACTTTCTATCTCTTACTCAATGATATATTCATAAACTGTAAACGTTTTGACCTTATACCACACATAGTTTTGGAGCTATTGCAAAAATAATCTTTTAGACATGTTGACCTTTGACGAAACCTTAAAACTCGATATCAATTGACTTATTTTTTTTATTGAAATGTATGAAACCATCTCTTTTCAAAATTACTGATGGGGTACTATTTGTTTATAGTTAGGTTAATTTGTATAGGTTAATTTATATGTTATTAATGTTTGATAATACATACGACAGAGAGCGTTTGGTTCCAGTGGTGTCGGTGGTACTACTGCTGCTGAGAGCGTTCATGGTTCCCATCAACAAACCTTAAATTTCAGAAACGTTACAAAATTGTATTTGTTACATTTTATTTACATATTTACAGTTGCAGAATATATGGAAAAATAACTTCATTTATTGAAGATATAAAAAATGATATATTGTGATCGATGTGTAAATTACAAGAACAGGTACATGTTAACGGAAAAATCAAACGAAGTGTTTATTTAGTTAAAATATATTTATTTTACAATTACAAACACAATAGATTAGAGGGATGGTGCTACATGCATTATTTTTAAAACCTTCAATGCAAGATAATACGAAGTTTACGGTCCAATTACTTTTAAAAGCAAATAACCAGTAAATATTTTTTTTCAAGTTTTAGATGTTTTCCACATGTATTTTTTGAAGATAAGTTGAAGTAAAGGAAATTAGAGAGGGAATACAATCTCACTCTCTTCTCTCTCTCTCATTACATAAAATTATGTAATGATGAAGGCAGTGAATGTATAATTCTTTGCGAATCAATATTGGTAATTCAAACTTATTTATTTTACAAAACGTTGGGTTTATTGTAAGATGTTCTTTTTAGGAACAGTTGATAGTGAAAAGTTTATGTTATTCCAATTATTGGAAAATAAAACTTATCTGAAATTGTGATTAACGTTCCTTATTCAAATTGGATAATTGATATTCAACTCTTTATCGGTAGTAATTTTATAGTATCAAATAAAAGTACTTAATCATATATACGTGACTGTAGAAATGCAAAACTGAACTAAAATGTATTTTCATTGTTTTGTATAAATAAATTACCTCCAAACCTTGAAAAAAACTGAAATAATTTTTTTTTTGATTTTTGATAATCATATGTAGAATACCTTGTCAATGGTGAGAGAAATATTCTATGATATTCTGTGCTTATTGAAATAGCTGAATTGCAGTAAAGACAAGAATTATTTTTAACCGCTCACTTTGAAGAGCCTGAGAGGCCAGCTGTGATCCTTGTTCTTTGGCTGCAGAGAGAAGGTTCTGTCCAACCACTTTAGCTTGATCTCCAACAGCGTGGACTGTGGTTGTTAGGGCGGTGCCAACGTTTGAGAAAGCATTCTTCAAATCATCTAAAAAGCTGGCCTGACTACCTGCCGCTAAGCACAACAGTAAAACGAAAGCAACCTTCATCTTTCTGTAAAAACGTTAAGCAATTTATTAAATTACTACATATCTCCTTGTTATGAATAATTCTGTACAGACGTGAAAGACACAATCCAAATAAAAGCACCCATATCAAGCAAAACTTCTTTGCAAAGCTTCTATGTAAAGCTAGATATACGTTACGTGCATTTCCTAAAGCGAGGGTTTGTTTTACTCCCATGGTTACAATAAAGGGGACTACTGAAAAGCCAGACAAAAAGCAGCATCTGGCGTATTCAAGATGTGCTCACTTTGAAAAACTTGAGTAGCAAGTCGTTTACCTTGTTCCATGGCAAAAAAAACAGATTGTGTCCATTGACTTTATCCCAATTTAAGTCTTTTTTGAGCCATTTCAACATTTTAAAAGCATTCTTTAGATCATTAAGGTCTGCTTCCTCAACAGGAGGACAGAGACTATCCTTATTGTTCTAAAGAAATCTCGAATGTCTTCACGAATAACATATTTTCTGTAATTTCCAACATCTTGTTTATGTCTTTGTTGCATATCCTCGAATTGTAAATTCCTGTCATATGAACTCATTGTGAATGTTTGATCATATTCATATACACACTGTATGTTGTGAATAATACTAAAAGTTTGAGACACACATAGACATTCGAATCTGGAATTCTACAGGTTAAGTAATGAAAAATTATAAATTGAATTTTCAATTTATCTGTTTGATTGAAAATGTTTCAGTTGGTTTGAAAATACATTAATTTGATAAAATCGAGTTTTTTAAGGATATAATTTTGTTTTCTAAAATTTTATTAAATTCATCCAGTATCAATCCTTAAAATTGTTGCATATATATTTAAGAGTACATGGAACTAAAACTTACATTTCCGTAAATCCTGAGTTATGAGACGAATCTACGAAAATTCCGATGACTTCGGAGTTTAAATATCAAATATATACATCTGTCAAAGTTCTCATCACGATCATACGAGCATTGAAAAATCACTCAGGGATCACCGATAAGGTTGTCCAGTCCAATAGGTGGCGCCATTCAAAACTGACCACCTCAGAAGATAGGTACAAATGTACTTACTTTTATGGTAAAATTTTCTTCATTCTTTTTCAAGGTCAAACGTTGGCTTTATTGATAACTATTGGCATGAAAGACAAAGGTACAATTTGCGTCCAGTTGTGTCCTTGAAATTAAATATTTAAAAAAAAATTGTGATATTGGCTAAATTATGATTTGGATGTGATAATTCATTAAAGAATGTGGCTTAAAGGAGGACATTATTCGTAAATTTCTAATTGTTAAAAAGGAAAGGTTTCAAAATGTCTCACTTTTGGGGGTTATTTCTCTTATGCTCTCCATCCTATCATTTGTGTTTCCAAAGATCCATTTTGCCTCATAGTTATGTTTCATATTGTTTTGTCTAAGGGTATATATGACAGATCATATATCTTCATTTTTTTCTTAAAACAATTGTTAATTTTTTTCTAAAAAGAAAGAAAGGAATTATACTTGAAAGCCATGCTATTTTAAATTTTATCCATGTTAGTTTATATGGTACAAGTACAGAGAAGAAATAACCATTGGTTTACACAATACTAAGAACTGTACGAATGTCATGAAAAAGATCACGAACTTTGAAGAAGACCCATCTTACACATAGTTTGCTTACCGACTTTTCCGAATTAAAAAAAAATGAAGAAATACGTAAAGCATAACGAAGTGCCAGGGAAGAGTGATTTTGCTTCTTGATATAGAATTAAGCTTCAATTTATCATAACCGTATTCGCTATTAGCGTGTTTTACTGTAGTTTGTTTTCTTATTATTTCCCTTATCGTAAGTTAATTTTCAGTGTATTGGGGCAGATAAATACAAAAGTTTACCAACAAAAAGACTTTTAAAAGATTTAAAAAAAACAATAAAAGAATGGGAGAGTTTACTCATCAGACCTTAAAAAAAGCTTTTTAAGCCGAAGGCTCCTTTACCACATTTGAGCGTGTTCAGGTTACTAGTAATTCATTCATGCATATAATTAATACGGTTTTTATCTGCTTATTCATGCTCGGGTGTGACCGATAACCTAAAAAACATAGTTGACTGAAATTCTGATTTTTAGACATTTTTACGTAATAAAAAAAATCGGTGACAGTAAAATGAACGGGAAAATCAAAGAATGCATGTTTGTGCTTATCTGTATTCATATACAATAATAGGTGCTTTTGGTTGAACCTAAAAAGATGCGAATTAGCATATCATAAAGTTCATTACCCAAAGACATTGCAATTGTATGGAATTCTAGGTTAACATTACACGTCTGTCTATAATACAGGGTGTTTCATAATACATGTATATGTCACACATCAAAATGGGCATAATCTGTTGAGTAAAACCACTGATATTTTAGAAATAAATAACAAGTTTATAAACTTCAATGGGAATTGAAGTAGGTCGGTCACGTGATCAAATCCTGTGAAGGCCGAAGGCCTTCTCAGAAGATTTGATAACGTACCGACCCACTTCAATTCCCATGAAGTTTATAGACTTGTTATTCATTACTTATATTTAAGGAATGAAGCTTATTTCAAGTTTTGTTATACGATATAACATAACTTGGGGCAGTTTACACTTTATTAGCTGCAGATCTGTAGCTCTCCGAAAAAAATATATTGATAGACCGGAGAGCTACAGTGCCGCCCATTGAAAAAACTGTATATTTATTGCGCACAAAAAATGCGCTCTGTTCTCGATTTATTTCTCTCTGTTTTTAAAACTGTAATCTCAAAATCTTACTAACCGTGTGTTCCTAACATATTCTTGCGCTGTTTCCACAACCAATCATTCCTCTTAACTGTTGTTAATAGTCCTCCTGACTCCGGTATTGTAATTATAGAACATCTCGCTTATTTATACTGCCATTTTGGTTTCAAAGATAATTCGGTCCAATCTGCTTCGTTCAAATGTCAACTACGGATGTACTTGATAGAAGATAAAGGATTTTTTTTTAAATCTTTCCTTATGTGCAATTGAAGTAAGAATTTGGAAGAATTAATTAAGAACCGAGCGCACTATTTTGTGCGTAATAAATATACAGTTTTTTCAATGGGTGGCACTGTAGCTCTCCAGTCTATCAAAAATTTTTTCGGAGAGCTACAGATCTGCAGCTAACACTTTATAAACCGCGAAGCGGTTTTTCAAAAAAGCGTAACCTGCCCCAAGTTGTGTTATATCGTATATTAATAACATAAGTTAACCAGAAGTCTCTGTCGAGACTGTAGCTCTACTGGTTTATACTTAAAACAAAGGAAGAGAAAAGTAGCAGTTGGGACTTGAAACTTTAAAACAGCAATAAATAGAGAAATGATCCTAGCCGCTCATCAAATTAAAACCGATGCACAGAATTATGTATCTTAGTATAGTCTACATGTGAGCCAAGTTATACTGAAATCGGACCAAAACTGTAGGAGGAGTAGCAGTTCGAAAGAATTTCACAGAAATTTCTTTTTTAGTAACCATGGCAACATCGCTCATAGAAATCAAAAACTGATGCACAAAATTATGTATCTTAGTGAAGTCTACTTGTGTGCCAAGTTATACATGTATTGAAATCGGAACAAAACTGTAGGAGGAATAGCATTTTGAAAGAATTTCACAGAAATTTCTATTTTTAGTAACCATGGACACCGTTTATCGAAATCAAAAACCGATGCACAGAATTATGTATCTTAGTGTAGTCTACTTGTGTGCCACGTTATTTTAAAATCGGACCAAAACTGTAGGAGGAGTAGCATTTTGAAAGAATTTCACAGAAATTTCTATTTTTAGTAACCACGGCAACACCGTTCATCAAAATCAAAAACCGATGCACAGAATGATGTATCCTAGCGTAGTCTACTTGTGTGCCAAGTTAAATTGAAATCAGACTAAAACTGTAGGAGGAGTAGCATTTTGAAAAATTGTTTACAGACAGACAGACGGACAGACAGACAGGTGGACGGACGACGGACGCATTACTATCGCATAAGCTCTTCTGGTCTCTGACCAGTAGAGCTAAAAAAGCTTCATTTCTTATAATTTTATTTCATTATAGACAATGAGACAATTTTTCCAGTTTTTCCTTCGGAAAAATGCTTCAAATATAGCATATTTCAAAAGTTAACGTCAAGCGGAGTAATACGTTCTGACGTAACTCATTGTGACGTAGGGAAGTTAAGTTATACAAAATGGATAAAACCCTTTCGCCAATCAAATGACGTGTTACAACTAAAATTAAATCATAATACATTTGAGACCGACAATTGAATATATTTTTAATTAATATAAATAATTGCACTACCTATCCATCGTAGATTTTAAAAAATGACACAAGGTGTAAATCGGCTTGAATGGCGGTTTCGCTTCGAATTCATCATGCTAAGGATTTTATTTCTAAGGGAATGTTTTGTGAAAGGCTACTTGTGATCAGTAATAGTGAACAGATTGTTGTCTGGGAATATTTTTATTCGTTAAAATTGATACTAGTAATCAATGTTGATAAGACACAAGAATTTCTGAAACACGTCCGAAGAATCGAAGATCGATGCTAAAAAGTTGGAGGAATTTCGGTCGCCGGAAATGGATGGATCTGATGGCTGGAAACACTTGACCTAGCCAGGTAATTTGCAATCAGTTGAATTTGCTCAAAATCATTCAATCTACGATTTCAATAAATAAAGGCATATTCATGATGAAAACACGGAAACACTGGCGACAACGCCGAAGTGTTTGTCAGCTGTTCGTGAAGTGATTGCAATGCTTTGATATTTTCATTTATCGTGAATAGAATTCAATGAAAAAGAATAGTTTTTCATGGAATTTTGAATAAAGGTCTACCAAAAAAATAAGGATAAACGTTAGAGACTGTGCAGCTGACAAATTAGAGTGACATAAAACTTGTAAACAAACGTTATAGTTTTCATGACAGTGATAGGGTTAGGGTTAGAGTTGTGTGTATAATCTCTATGTACGCAGGATCGATAGCCAGAAAACTGTATAAAATACTCGTTTACTTTTAAAAAAAATTATTTTACTTGCTTATTTTGTTCAGTTTTTAGTTGGTAAATATATAGCATGAAACTACATTTCATTATCGAAAGCCTTTTATTTGCATTTTCTAGAATGCATTAAGCTAAAAGTTGAAGCTATATCAGTACCCAGCTGACTTTCATAGAGGTCTGCAAAGACGATAAAGAGACGATATATATTATTTGAAAAGGCATACAATTTGACTTGACTACATTTAAATATCAGATACATTGGCCCTATTAGTATGCTTATCGTTCCTTTTTCTTTACCTTTCTTTTATTGGATGTAATACATACATATACATACATGTATACTATAAAAGGAAACAAATGAGTATTTCAATATATACACTTTTGATTTTAAAATCTTAATGACTTAGTTATAAAGATATTATTGAGCTGAAATAGATCCACATCAGAAATAAAGATTTGTATGTTTGTAATCATTCAAATAAAAAATCTTAAAAGGCAAATCAAAAATTACACCAGCTGTTTAAAACACTTTTTAAAGTTTGAATATTCCAAAAAAGTTTCCATACGCCGTGGGATTAATAAACCTGTGGTCATTGATGGAAACTGAGACCTGATGGGATGGATAGAGTTTAACAATTCCACTCAGATACCCTGTGTGTTGTCTATCGGAAAACTTGGATCCGCCATACTTACCCATCACAAGAAAAGGCGAAAAGTGGGGCGCGGGAGGAAAAAGGCTAGTGATGTTATAGTAAATTTGCGGAACTCTCTTAATTTTTCCAAAATCAAAAACTAAAGAGGCATAAACGAAGTAAAAACCCTGTTCTTTGATGACAAGTTTGTGGTTGTCTTTTATTTGGAGATTAGAGAAAGCAGACGCTGTTCTGTTCACTTCCGTCCAGAGCAGACGACTCCTATCCCAGTCATTCAGATACAGGTGAGCGGAATTTGGTCGTTTTCTCCACCAAGACAGAGATTCTGAATCATTTTCTAAATTAAAAAATAAAATGCTTGCTGTAAGTACATTTAACCATTTTTGCAAATGATAGATATTAATATTTTTTGATGAATTTTCAATAAGTTTGTAACGAATAAAGTTATATATTCTAAATGTTTCCGCGTCAGATTCTATAGAGCTATATCTATGTATACAAACATGTAATTACGAGGAATCTTACCGTTACCTACATCGGCTTCACGAATCTTCATTATCTAAGGAAAATAAGGAATTGGTATGCATTTAATCCTCATTGTTTGTGATATTTTTATAACAAATTACACAATTTGTTCATTAATTATACACAATTATTATTAAAAAAACATTTTTTTCATACAAATTTGATAATTTATTGAAATTCATTTTTCTACACAAGAACAACTCGCTTTTTTATTTTAAAATAAAGTGCACCTTGTGAGAAAATGTCAGTATTATGGATCAGAACAGAACAATTATTCATTTAATATTTTAAAATATCCAGAACTGACGAGTATATTAGGCCTAATATGAATCTATTTTGTAAATATATCACAGTTTTAATTCCTTCATATCAAAAGGCTGATTGACAATCCAAACTATAAGACCTTTTAAGTATGATTATTTTTAGCAGTCAATAGAATATAGATTCTAAAAATAGTGATCTAAAAATAATATCGAATCGATAAGATATTTTCATTTTTGCTTTGACTTCTGCGAATATTATCGCAGCTTAACCATACTGTATGTACTTTCGTTTTCCCTTTTATTTGAGTAGACCCACTGACAAAGGGAAAATTTTTAATTGTACATTTTGAGTCTCCAAAATTTTACCTGTTGCAGAAGTTTAGCAATGCTTTTGTCTCGTAAACAACATAACCGTGTTCCGCATTCTGTATAACTTATCTTGGTATACAATGTTTCTTCCACCTTTACGTCTTTTCCAAGATAATTGCATTCTAAACACACTGCATCATCTACCACAGTTACATTTGACTGTCTTGAGAGATGTTCTGATTCTGTTGTCTTTTTTGAAAGAGTCTGCGAAAAATCACTATTCTTCTGCATTAAATGGTTTTGATAAAGGTATAAAATTATTAGCACGACTAAAAGCACTGCATTTCCTCCAACGGAAAAATAAAGAAACCTTCTGATCTGCACAGCACACGCTGAAGGGTTCCCCATCTCTAATTTTCAATGCACTGTGTGTAGAGCATAGTAGTTTGAATGCAATCAGCCTAAATTATTTGGCCAATCTTTTTTTTTCATTTTCTGAAAATGGCAGATAAAGCACATGTCTATAAATAGAAATCCTTTTTTTTTTCTTACTTAGAACACAAATCGAAAGTAGAAGTAAAGATAATCATGGACACATGTACACATATCAGTATGTGGCTTAATGATTATTGTTATTGAAACTTATTAAAACAGCATGCAGTTGCAATAAATAATTCTAAAAAGAAAATTACTGTGATTCATTTTTGCATTTAGTCATTTGGGAAAGAACGAGATCTACAAGTAGCTACACATATAGAGGTGGATCTAGCGCAAATTATCGAACAAAAAATGTACAGAAAAACAAATCATGAAATTATTATGAGCTTCAATTTCTTCCTTTATTAGGCTTAGGCATTGAAATGGAAATAATTTTTTTCGTTTGGTTGAAATCAAATCGAAAGTAGACATTAAAGATGTATACACTAGTTTGGATGGACTAATTTGTATTGTTATATCCGATTATGTCAGATTTAATACAGCCTACAGTTTTGTAAATATCTTTTTGAAAATAAGTTATGTTTAAAAGCATTCAGTATGGGAATAAAGCAAATGAGAATTGAAAAAATCTACACACGGAAAAAATATCACTAATGAACACCTGCGTCACATTCACGTCTTTATCCATGGTGAAAATGCAGACAGTTATAAATATTAGAGATCTTTAGTTTTTCACAATTTTTATATTAAATGATTCATTCTCTGAAAGGTTTTGATTTTTACAGATATAAATTAAAAGAATGAAAATAATTTTCCAAAATATATCAATAATAATTGCACTATCAGGTTTTTTCTTTATGTTTTCATTCAGTTTTATTTAATCTCGTAAAACAAACTCGAGCTCATCTCTGGGAAACTTTTTGCATAAGTTGCTGGCTAGCATCCTTTGAATTTTTTAACTAAGGTAACTGATTTTGCATTCAAATTAATTCTTGGAATATTCGACAAGATAATTACTAGTATTCTTAAATTAAATTAATATGCCTTCGTGAGGGACTGTGTGATTACACATAAATTATTCACCCTAAGCTTTAAAAAATTCCTTATATTTACATATTTTACAGGTTAAAAAGCACCAATAATATACATGTACTCGTTATTTAAATTTCTTGCTGTTCCATATCATCTCTTCTAGAGCTTGAGCCTTCTTTTTACTTACGTCACTTTAAATCGCAATAGTTTCACGGTATATATTTCTACGCTTGAGTATAAACAAAAATGACTTACAAATCAATTTCAACGCTGACTTAGAAGAAAAACACAGCAAATGTAATGGTACTTTAAGTATTTTAGCTGTTGCTGGTCTTCCTTTGAACTTTCACTCCACGTTTTTTTTTCTTCAGAATACTTTGGTATGGTACGTATTTTGAATACAGCCTGCCTTATTTTGATGACCAAGCACATTTTTTTTTTCATTTTCTAATTTAAAAAGGACAGGTTAGTCCTATAAGGAGATTTTTTTTATCATTTGGTTGAAAACAAATCTGAAGTATAGACACTAAAGATGGATACCATCGACACTTAGGAATAAATTCTGTTTTGTATTATTGAATAAGATTGTATGCGGTTTTAAACAGCATACAGTTGTATAAACATTTTTGAAAAGATATAATCTTTTAAAAGCATACAGTATGGGAACAAGGCAGAGGTGAATCTAGCGCTCTAAAATAAAAAAAAATAATATCTAAGTATTGATAGATATTTTGTATTAGTTGCTTGCTATATTAGCCTCCTTTGAACTTTTAACCCATGTAACCGATTTTGCATTCAAATTAATTTCCTGGAATATGTCATAAGACAATTATTCTTGTATTTAATTTATCTTACGTAAAGTTCATTTCTTGCATGCGTCATATATAACATTTGACAGAATGCATCAAAGGTATACTAGTATTTTATGGGAAAGTACATGTTTCAACCTTGACAGGTGTCAGATTGCCCTTCACCTCTTTCTTTGAGGATTTGGTTCTTTATACTTTTACTAAAGCAACGGCTCATATTCAAGATGATACTTTTTGGAAGAATTTCAGATTAATATATATATATATATATTTATCAAAACAAAAATTATTGCATGGGTAAAATTTTTAATGTTTTTTACAGCACGCACCTTGTCAAGAAATACATTTTCCTTTGTTTAACAAAGTTATGAATGAATGGTTGCTCGAATCACACACCTATTCTTTGTAATATTTCTCACATATATATCCTTTTTATTAATACCGTAGGTAACAAAGAAAACAACTCAACTTTTTCATATCAACCATTTTTTTTTATTTTGCCATTTCATAAAATAACAATAGAACATATAAACAACAAGCAGTACAGTAATGCGGGACGTCGATGAATGATTAGGGTGCCCTAGAATCTGAAGTGTCCGGGACTAATACTTGGGAAAGCTTTAATAGTATCCCTGAAACAAACAAAACAAGGAATAAGTAAAATACTAGAATATTTTTTTTAAAATCACATATCTTTAAGATAAAGATTTTTCTTTATATATCAGCAACAATATTGATCGTAATAAATTGTTGACCAGAATGAATTAATAGATAAACAAATAAATAAAGAAAGAAAGAAATAATTTTTTTTATTTACCAGCAACATTGTTGATCGTTATAAATTGTTGACCAAAATAAATAAATGAAGAAAGAAAGACAGATAGATAGAAAGTAAGAAAGAAAATGTCTAAAACGTTTGTTTACCTTTCCTTTGGATCTGCGTCCGAATCCACCACCAATACCACCACTGTATCCACCGTATCCTCCGTATCCACCTCCGATGATGATTCCACCTCCTTTTCCGTATCCGCCTCCGTATCCACCCCCGTATCCACCTCCATATCCACCGTATCCACCTCCGTATCCGTCATCAAAATATCCACCACCTATTCCGCCACCATATCCACCTCCGTATCCACCATATCCACCGCCATATCCACCGTATCCACCGCCATATCCACCTCCGTATCCACCGCCATATCCACCTCTATAGGTGGCGCTAGCGTAGACGACACAAAGAGCGAGACACACAAACTTCAGCATTTTTAATGGCGGGACTGGAAACTAAAAGAAAGCAAAAATTATTATTGACATTTTGTAAATTATTAAATTTAAGTGAAAAATTAGCACAAACAATTTCTAAAAGGAAGTTTATATAATTTGCCTATTTCATCTAAGTTTGAAAATCCTACATTATTGAAAAGCGTAGATTATAGATGAAAAAAAAATTGTAGTAGTAAAATTATTACAAAATATTTTATGAATTTAAGTTTGAAGAATAAGCCAACTGCATCTTAATTTAAAATGGCTAGATCATAGAAACATTTTACAAAAGATATAGAATGAATATAATTTGATCACAAAATTAAAACTTATCTACATGTATAAGAAATTCGTTGTCGTAATCCATCCTAAAATATTTTGGTGAAACAGAAGCTTAAGATAATTACAAAGCCTCTAAAAAAGAAAACTAGCAGAAACTACACAAATGATATTCATCAGTAATAATGATAATTTGAAAAAAGCGAATTTACACGATTCATACAGTGTATGTTGTATGATCTCTGACAAAGGAAAGAAGTATCTATAAATCCTAAAAAATAAGACTTTAGAATTCTAAGTCTTACTTATTTTTAATAAGTTGTACTAATTGACTCTCCCACTATTTCTCAGAAAATCTTACCTTTCTAAGCTCACGGACTGTTTCGGTCTGGTTTGAGATTCGGACCTGTCTCCTTATATACTCTCGAAGTAGATAATGTCCCAATGACCACGGACACGTTTATTGCCCCCTTTTCCAAGTACCTGTTGTGATTAATTAAGGCCATCAATCAGACATTTAGTTCTACCGGGAATAAAAAGTATGTTCCTTATTGGTTTTGACTTGTAGGATAACATCTTGGGTGACTTTAATGATTTTGCATGTTTTGACACCTTACTGTAAAGGTTAAAAATCCCATTACTTCAAAACTTGCCGACTCAGACATTTCTGTTCTTTATATAGATTAAAGTTTATTCAAATCAAAATTTAAATCACATGCAAATGAAAACACCCCCACCCCAAAATATATGTTCTAAATGTTAATGTTAGGCCATCTTTATTTAAAGATTTGTTTAGCTTGCGCTCTCCCGACTCAGGGTAAAATTATTTAGTCGGTAGATAGGTAAAAAAAATCAACATATCTGTAGACGGGACAAGAGAAAAAATTAATTGAAAAAGGGGGAATAAAAATGAAAAAAAAAATTGAGTCGGGCCATTTGTAGTCAGTTGGTTGGGAGAGGGCAACCAAATTTTTTTTTAAAGATGGCCTGAAGAGAAACTTCTTGCAAAATGTTGTATATTGGAAAGGACTTGATTGTGATTTAACTGTGCCACATATCTTATTGTATGCATTTTAATAAATACAGGGGTCATGTTTACAATCCCAAATGTAAGGAAATCATTTCAGAATATTGTACATCATATATTGTTAAAATTACGCATTGATTTCTACAATTTTTTTTTCATCGGTTTGATTCTTGATATCTGTGTAATAATTGAAGATTCATTGTGATTCACGTAGTCTATCTTGTCACGAAATTCCATTTGTACCTATCTGGTAGAAACAAAACAATAATAGAATACCGTTGTTACTCATCGATATTTACTACAATCGACATATTCTATTGCTAATCTATTGATCTGATAGTCGTTTGTTATTTACTGACCATAGAAAGTCATTTCTCTGACCATTGATCTGAGTCATATCAATGCTTGACATCTATACTGCCATAAATCAAAAGAAGAGAAAAAACCCGTAATACTATGTCGTAAAAATTAATTACGCTGGTTACCGATGTTTCATCACGTAATTAATTGAACGTAATACACAAAAACCGTTGACCATGAGTTAATGTCATATCCTTTCACACGCGCTTCACGTCAAATCTGCTTATTAGCAGCGGGTCACTTTTGTTGTTCATCGCTCGCGGACCGTAGCCTTTGGACATTGTTTTACGGTGACATGGAAAGAGAAAACAGTTGGTGTGAAATCGCATGTTTCTTACGTAGCTTACTGTCTTGCAGTGAAGGTGCAGCGTTGTTGACATTGTTGAATGGAAAAATGATACTAAATGCCTGTCATAAAATACCATAACAACTAGTAACGTCTGTGTTCTTTTGTTTTATGTTCTGAACTAGGAGTGCATCTTTTACAAAATGGTACTATGGAGTTTAAATGGCATAAATGGCATAAATGGCAATGAATTATGACTTTTCATAATTATTTTTACAAAGATATATAAATGCAGTTTACAACCAGTATCTATTATTAAATAAAAATAGTAAGAACAAAACAACAATGATAAAAAGTTGTTGTCGGTATTAACTGTAGTTAATGTAAATGTATCAGTGTTATAGTTTTATCGGTTTTAATAGATAAACACTTAATCTTTTAAAAAAAACAGTGTGTTATTTCGACTAGATAACGTTTTTATTTTTCGAATGAATTTATAAAACAAAACAGCAATTTATGCATTTTATGTCTTCGGCCAAAACTATTCATTAAGTCACGGGTAAACAAAATATGAACATGACTCCTTATCACTATCTATAAATTATGATTATATCAAATTAGACAATGAAATGAATTCTCTTCTTACAAAAGATATCAATGATAGGCCCCGTTTGTGCATTCTTTCTTCGATTATTTTCAGAACACATGTCAAAGTTAATAATCAAAGGTGTAATACAGATTGCTGAATACAAAATTTAGCCAAATATCCAATTTTCTTTATTTTAAATCCTGATAAAATAAATTTTCAAAACATATTTTGCTTCAAAAAGCACATCAACATCATCCTGCATGTTTTCTAAATTCATAATTCAAATTCCGTTTGTGAAATTAATTAATTTATAATCTTTATTATAAAATTAGATAGAAAACCGATTTTGTAGAATATGTTTTTATTTACCCTGTGAATCATCCTCTAGCTAGAGCATGATTTTTCCCTGGAAATAGGTTGGAATTAGAATTTCCCCAACTGATAAATACTATATGACCCAAGAGTAGAATTTCCCGCGAGAAAAGCTAGCTATGAGGAAAAATCTTCCCAACAATACCTGTACATGTAGTTTATGTTTCGAAAAAGTGATAGAAAATGGGTTTTTGTATTGATAAAACTAATACTTAAGACTAGACATATCAGCTTCTCGGCCTGATACGGGAGCTGCTTTGCGTGGCCTTTGCAGATAACTCCTCTAGTCTGAGAGAAACTGCAGCTTTGTATCTGCAAGAGTCCACTTTGGTCCAATTAAAAAAATATCAAATGAAACCAATGGAAATAAAAGCAGCATTCAAGCTCATAATCCATTCGTACAATATAAATCAAGAGCAGAGCTAACACAGACCTCTAACAACATCAGAGGTGGTATCGTATGCAGTGGAGAAGTGAGCACCCCCACCCGCCGTTTGCTCATGTCATGATCGGGGATTAAGGGGACTATTCATAGACAATTCAGACTGAAAACATAATGGTCTAAAAATTTGTATGAATAACGTTAGTCAGCATTTGACATCACCATAAATTGTTTTTAATGACAAGGTTATTGTATGGACCATAGAACTTTTAAAAGATCTGTAGAAGATTTTTTTTTTTTAGTTTATAGCGAATTAAAATTGTTTCAACAAATTTCTTCAATTTATCATAATTCATATGAATTCAAAAATTTGTTATTACAGGATGACTTTGTTGAGACAAATTATTTTTAAAATTCGATGATTAAGCATATAGAAAAGTATTGATGAACTCGATATATATGATTGTCGAATTGAATTCATAATACTAGTAACAAATGTAAGGATTCGTTTAAACCAACTCAATTCATTCTACTAATTGTTGAATTTGTTGGAACAAATACAAAAAAAATGTAATGTTATCATGAATTATTTATTATCATCAAATCCGACAATTTGTTATATGATCGTATTTAAAATTATTTTTAGAATGGTCTTAAGAGGTTTCGGCATATATAAATTTTTTTTCGTTATATTTTCGTTATACTTGATTTTAAGTAGCTGTTAAATCGAGATAAAAAACTAGTTGAATATGCTTAATTTGGTTTATTAAAAGGTTTCGTTTCCTAAATTTTTCTAAACTTATAATTAGAATTTTTCTAACAGTTTGCAAAATTTGATAACTTATGTTAAAATAGTTGCTTTGAAGAAATAGGAAAGTTCGATATCTGTTGCAAATATAAAAAAAATATCGTAATAATACGAATAAAACAAAAATAAGAATTTAATGTAAATGTGAATTTTTATATAAGCATTTTCAATATTATATACACATACATACACAGGTATCAGCCAATATAAACCGAATTTACAGTATATGCGTTTCTGATCCCCATTTTACCCTTGCCTTTATGATAAACTTGCCACGACCCTTCGCTACCAACATTATTATTGTGAAGGTTAATCGCTTAAGATACAGAAATTGTGTGTGCAATTTACACTATTCTTAATTAAGACATGCCGAAAATGACCTTGTAGAAGCCTTGAGCTTAAGTAAATGCACTTTTAACAAACCGAAAACGTTGTTGATTACAGCGTGTTCCTGGGCTATGAAATTAATTTCTTCATCTAGTTTATGACCTCGTATTGTAGTGAGAATACTCTCACCATAGCTGGCTCAGTTAGCGGCAGGTTTTACTACCGTAGTATTTCATATTTAGCCTATACATTTTCTTTCTGTTTCGGACAGGGCAGAGTAATTATAAGGAGTAATATATGGACGATAAGGACCACACGTATGGTCACCACACGCCAGGACACATCTCATCTTCTGTTGCTTTTATAAAAAGTGTTAAAGTCCATGAGGTTACATATATGATCCGTAACGTTGCGCGTATTTCAGTAAAGAGAAAAAAATAGACCTGGGATTAAGAAGTTCACACATTAACATTTCACTAGGACTACAGAAACAATTGTTCTATAAGAAATGTACATTGAATGTGTAAATTTTGTAAGGCACCGTTAAAAATCCTTATAGTCTTTTTTTCTTAAAGGAGAAACTGTAAAATCACAAAATTTCTATGGTCGAATTTTCGTGGTTTGATTAAAAAGTATTGGTTTATGGGCTTTTGATTTCGTGGATGAGGAACTGTTTAGTAGTTCAAAAAATGAAATTTTACATTTCGCACCGTTCATAAATTCGTGCCACTCTTCATACCTCAAAAACATCGAAAATACCTCCCCCACCCATTTAAGTTAGTGATGTAACAGCATATTATTTTTTTTATCCTTAATGATACTCTGATAAATTTGATGATATGCAAGAAAATAGATCTTAAAACATTGCAGGGAATTTTGCCTTTAGTACCTTTTAATTGTACAAACTTTCGTAATTACCTGTGCCATATACATCACTGACTGTTTCGTTTCTTGGATAAATAGAACACTTTAAAAATATTTTGTCCCCTCATAATTTCCAGATGTGTGCAATATCCTCAATAAAAATTCTTATTCTACAATGTAAAAATAAAAATGTTTGCTATTTAAAGCTAACTATTTGCCATCTGCAATTATAATCAGGAACAAAACAATGATCAATAACGTCAAATCGACGTTTTAGTACAATTTTGGACATTTACTGGTCAAAATGAATAAAAACTTTTACAGATTGTGTAATAAATTACAACTTGTATTTATTCGAAATTGAATTGTTTTGACATGTGTCTGTATGCTATCATAACATGGTAGTGATCCTTTATATTCCTTGAGAGATACATATAGTGTTTGATGAACAACAAATGCAAAAATTGAATCATAAATATATTTATTATTTGGTCAACATTCTACAAAATTGATTGCATGATCTTGGCAGTGAATGGGACAGTATTGAATTATTCACAATTTTAATAGGGGTCAGACAAGGCTGTAGTATGAGACAGATATTCTTCATTATAATTAATGTGCATTTGATTGTTATGTGAAACATATACATGTTCATAAAAAAGTAATAGGGACAAAGAGGCATGGCTGTACTATCATTGTATGAAGCATCAACTGCAATTACTGAAATTCGACCAAAATTAAGGCACATAACATGTAAAGCATTAAGCATAGAATAAAGATAACAACCTTTTAATCAAAACAAAAGCCGAATAGAAATAATAATTATAAGACTAAGAAAAAATAGTTCAATAGACTTTATACTCATATAAATGTAAATGTTACATTTAGATCGAAACCTATACAGAGGTTAAACGTAGACTGTAGTCTATCTTTTAGATATCTTAAGGAGAAAAGCATTTGGAATGAAAAGAATGATAAAATTGTCAACGACATTGCTTTCAAGAAAATTACATTATTAACATTTATAAAATAAAAAGAGAACTTAATTATTTATTTATGAGTTTAACCTATAAAGTACTGTATACGTACCCATGGTATTTTCCAGTTCATTAAAAGGTCATTTTTGAAACACTTAACACAATATTTCTTTTTTCCCCTAGAATTTGTCTTTGAAGAAATGGAATATCAAACAAGAGTTCCCTTTGAAACAATTCTTACAATTGTCCCACATATTGTTAGAAGATTATTTTTACACTTCAGTAACCAGTTAACAATTATTATGATGGATTGATTGTAAAATTTAATAAATACTCATATACATGTACAAAATCCTAACTATGGAGTCTTCGATTAATTTAGCATATTTATGTGACTATATAAGTTATATAAAAAGAATGAGGATGAAAAGATTTTGCTTCAGCTTAAGAAGTTTTATAATCCCGGGGCCTTTTAGAGCTCAACTGTATAATGCTTCCTTTAGACATGCAAAAATGTATGTATTTAATGTGCATTGATATTCAGTATCATTCTAGATTTAAAGTCGCTTACTATTTCCAGATAAAAAAAACCAAATTTGCCATTTTCTTCAAATATAAAAAAATGTATTTATGGATATTAATACTGACGAATCAAATTTAATATATGTTAAGATAATATGATGTGATCAATTGTCCATGTCATTTGAAGAAAACTAATTCGAAATACAAGTAGATGTAAAACAGAGGAACTATTTCAAGTAGCATTATTGATGTGGGGTGTTGCTGTCCTACAGTTTCTAACAAGAGGAAAAAGACAGTGGTTAAAATTTATAATAATACATATAAGGATGATTGCAATATCAGTTACAGCTCCTTTGTATTACTGTAGTTAGTTTCTTCAATATCATGTTTATCTTTAATTAACAATACTGATTTCATTTGCTTTCGGGGTACGAATACTCTTATCTATATACATGTATATGATATTATAATATAGCATGCACTTTTCTATTCTGTCGGATTAATTTTTTTTAAAAAGATACGCAGCTGCACAATACAGGTGTAAAAATAATTAGTTTTATAGGCGATTAAACTTTGGGAAAAAATATGTATTTATATGTGATAGACTTGATTGTTTTAAATATTCTAAATAAATCAATATTTTTTTCTCATTAATCAGACATATGCACTTTTGCAGAGTTCCTTTTTAAAAATATTATTACATTTTAAAATACAAGCATTAAAGCATAAAAATTATACTAGTGAAATATGCACATTAAACCAGACATGGGCAATGTATGCTACTTACTTATCTAATGATTTAAGGTCGTCCGATCCTCAGGTTCATAAAATTAACAGTTAAGTAATTGAAAATACTCATTAAAATATCCCTGAATCCACAAAGTAATGTAAATTTACCCACAGTTTTTTTTTATAGTTAAACATTAAAGTTAATCATGTTATATAGGAAAAATTGTCCATCTCCAATATTAATGCAGAAAAAGCGAATATGAATATCAGTTATTCATTTTCTATTTGCAAATTGATTAACAATTTTATTTTAAGTTAAAAAACAATAGGTATCCAGGTATTCAGAGACATTGTCATGGTTTTTATTCTTATTTGGTATTCTTAGTCTTCTATTTCCTTCATGTATTATATAATACACTGAATGATATGCTTTTGCTGTCATTGCAAAACATCACAAATCACTTCTTATTTCATATCATGCTAATAAGCATTGGTATCTAAGGCTCAATTCAAGAAAATCTTATTTCTCTAAAACTGAATATATATTTTTTTCTTTTATATGGTAAAATTGTCAATTTTTTTATAAGACCTTTTTTAAGACTTCCAAAAACCTTGCATCATATAAAGATGAACAAAATGAAAATTGTTGCATGTAAAATTTTCATTTTCAAGCTTCATAATGATGCATTTTAAATTAAATATTAATTTTTGGAGTTATCCTTCCTGGCTGAGGATCGGATATCCTTAAAAACGTACATGTAATACGTAAGTATCTAAATAGCAGTAGTTATACTACATTATACAAATGCATGTTTTTTTTTTTTAATTAACCCATCTCTGTACCTTGAATCTTTCCATGATCCTTAGCGCCTCTAGCTCTATGAAGTATATAAAGGTCAATTACTTATAAAAACAAAAGTGACAAATGTGCAATATGATGCCGCGAGCGTAAATAATAGCACTGTTAGCGGCAGGGGCGGATCCAGAAATTTTTGAAAGGGGGGGGGGTTCCAGGGTTGTGTCCCTCTAGCCCCCCCCCCCCCACCACACTCTCAGGCAAAGATTCACACACACATGTATGGAAAAATATGATTGTGGAAAATAATATCTTTGTTCTACGTTCTTTTTTCTTTGAAAAGGTACCCCCAGTCCATATAAAAAAATCAATACATTTAAAAACTACTGAAGCCTTAAAATTGAATGGATTTGCAGCATTTCCGAAGAGTAGAATGAATTTACTTAAAGAATTTGAAAATCCTTCTTGGGTTTGTTATAAAACAATGAATTAGATTTTAGTTCCTTCATAAGATTTAGTTAAAAAAAATGGCACCTTCTTGTATATAGCAAACACAGCTAAATTAAGATCGCTGGAATCTAATATCAAATTTAACCTCGCATGTTACATATCATATCTAAGATATATAAAAATAAGTAGAATATTTTCTACCATTCACTCATAAAAAGTAATAGTGAAGGTGAATGGAAAAACTAAATGTGTGAGAATCTATCTATTTAATATATTAAAGTTAGACGTACAAATGCTTATTCTCGGGAAACGTTTTATCACCTTCTTTCTCTCTCTTTCTCCACTTGGCAAAAAATAAAAGGGGGGTTCTAACCCCTGGAACCCCCCCTCTGGATCCGCCAATGAGCGGCCAGAACCCTTTGAGCACCAAAGAATGTACGAGGGCTATAAAATTAATTTCGTTGTCTAATTTATGAGGCACTATTATATAATCTGGCATAGTAAGCAGTAGGCTCTACTATTGTAGTAATTTATATTTAGCCTAATATACTTTCTCTTCTGTACGCAACTTTCTATTTTGAAAGGTAAAGGAAATCTATTCATGACAACTATGGACCACACGTTTGATCACCAAATATATCAGGGCAAATTTCATAGCGTTTTATCAAATGTGTTATCATGTTTAAGGTTTAAGGTAAAACATCTTATGTAAGGATGAAAATAGGCTTAACTTCAATAATGCTAACTCCAAATTTTCTTGACCTTTTACGCACGGTTGTTGACCTTTTTTTTTTTACCGTGAAATGTGAATCGAGTTCAATGAAAATACAATCTGGCGACCTTAACACCTTAGCTACTTACGAGGACCAAAAAAATGTTTTCCCCTGAGCTGCCTTGTATAAAAAAAATTATCATTTAAATGTGACACACGATTCTGATGGGTCAGCAAGTTTTATAATACATACATGTACACTTATTTTAAATATACATTTAGTCGTTCGTTACATGTTTCCAATGGGCTTTCGTTATCAGTTCATAGACATGTTTTTACCAAAATCTATGCGTAGTGCTTGATACCTCCATGGACTCGTTAAACTATATATTGAGAACTTTCTTTTCAAATTCACATGAAACGTTTTGTTTAACTTTTAAAAGATATTCAATTTATTTAATAAACGAATAGGAGTTAGGAAGGTAACCAAAAATGACATGAATAAATAAATAAATAAAAATAGATAAATTTTGATACATTGGGACCATCTTCTATTAAGTCACTTTGTTACATTTCTATAAATTGCAAAATAATTTTTACTGAATTTGTTTTCGTTTATAAAGACCAAACGACATTCTAATAAAGTTCCAAATTACTTATGTCGTAGTAACAATTTATCTATGGGATTTTATTACCATTCAAAGATATCGAGGAAGATTGTTAAAAATAAGATTGCTTGGGTTTATTGTAAGTATGGGGGCAAGCCATAATAAAATTGATAGAATAATTGTGAGGTATTTGTAAAATTTGTGAATTTGGAGCATTTTTAAAATAAAAAAATAAGTATAAATTCATAATTTTCCCTATAAATCGAAATATAAAACATCATTTAATTTTTACTTGTGCGTCCTTTAAGATGATAGAAATTTATCATCAAAGATGAGTGCATGAAATTTTTGAAGCTGACAATTATGAGTTAAAAATCTTAAACTACCCGTCAGAAGAATAAAGTGAAAAAATCAGTTGAAGAAATGTACAATATACATGTAAATTTACTGATCAATATATGGACTGCCAGTGTCAAAGTATGTTTAAAGGCAAAATAAGTGTTGATTTTTATGTTGATTTGCTTTTTTCTCTCGTATAATGTAATTACCTTTATAAAGTTAACGGGAAAAGAAAAAAAACGTGCGATTTTAGTCAGAAAATTAATTTAAATGTAAAAATTCAGTAAGAAACTCTTATTCAGTTGTTTCTTTATTATTAGGAGGAACATAAAGGAGGTGTATGTTCACAGAATTTGCACGTAATTTTTCATAAAAATGATTTTTACATTTATTTAAAGTAAGATTTGTTTGATTATAAAAATTTTCATTTTCTTAGTCGTCTTAAAAACGCCTTCAGGTACGAAATGACTTTTTTGTTCATATACATTTTATTTTAGTTTACACGATAAGGACTGCCGTTTACGAAAATGAACACTTGATGTGCAAAATTGTCAAGCTACGTAATAAATTTAACTGTTCAATATCTCCACATATTTCATTCCAAAAGGAAGCACGAAAGAACCTAGTAATTTTTCACAATTTTTTCAAGACACGCCTTCTTTCTCTTAATCTTAAATCGTTTTTGAGGATTTTTTCCAAGAAAAAAGAAATTTAACGTTTAGGGGGAAATCGTAAGGGTAACACATGTGTCCACAAGAACCTGCAGAGGATTTTGCTTTTTGAAGCACGTGGCTGAATAAAGATTTACAATTTCCTTTGCCATAAACCAAGTTAAACCTACATTAAACATTCAGTGACGTCTTAAGCCTTTAAAATGATATTTTTCTTCACATAATATTTAGCTTGGTTCATGAACTCCAATAAATTACTCTTATTATGCACGGAAAAACATGGTTTTTGCCATATAAAGATTATACAATTTGTCACCTTAGTCATAACTAGGGAAAAATGATTAGCAATATAACATCAAATCGACGGTTTTATAATAATTTCCGTCATTAAACGGTCAAAAAACTATGGCAGATAGATTCTGTAGTAAATCACACCTTTTATTTACTTGAGATTAAATTGTGTTGGCATATGATATCTGCCATATCTTCTAGTGATTCGTCGTCGCTAGTGGAAAAGCAGTTAACAAGCAACACTCAATAATTAAATCATACAAATACATTTATTCCGAAGGTCATCGTTCAAGACAATAAACTAATTGATCTTGCAATTGGTGGCAAACTAAAAGATATAAGTATAGAATTATAGATTTTTTTACTTGGGTCAAGAAAGGCTGAAATTTGACACAAATGGGTTTCATGATATCTTATGTTTTGAAATCAATATATGGAAAGTAAAAGGGGTCGAGTATACGCTATCAAAGCTTTCAAAAACAATCGCAATGTTTTACAGGTCATTACTGAAGAAATGACTGTAGAAGTAATTATTTACGTATATGGAGACAACAAACGGCATTCGTGCTCAAAACTCCATAAAACAATACAGAATAGGAGCAGAGCAAACACGGACCTCCATAACATCAGAAATGGGATCAGGCGCCATGGTAGAATGAACATCCTCTGCCGACACCCGTCGTGTGCTCGTTATCATGATCTAGAAATAACGGAAAAATCTGTCGTCAATTTAGTATGTAAATAATGGACTAAAAATTAGTATGAAAAACGTTAGTCAGCATATGACCCAATGATAAATTGTATTTGCTGACAATGTAATTGTATCGACCATAGAACTTACGAAATGATAACTTTAAACGAGACTGCTAATATTGTTGCTTCATCAATTTGTTTTTCAATAATTTTCCTCGTTCTAGAAATTTACATACGTAGAGCATGTTCAACTGAGAGATAAATACTCCGTATGCAGGTGATGAAGGAATATTGCTGCATAAGTAAGGGAAGTTGACGATTTAAAAGTAAAGTCGTCACGTTTATCATAGAGCTTGGTTGTTAGATTACCATTCAAGTCTTTTTCAAGTAATATATCCAAATATGAAACAGATGAGTCAGACTCTATTCTACATTATAGACAAGGTATAATTTGGAGAATTGATGTCCTCCGCCTAACAAAAAAGAAAGGGTGACAGAAAAAAAACAGAAAAAAATGTTGATGAAGAAATAAGGAATTTTGGTCAATTTTGACTTTTCAGCTTATTGGCCTTAAAGTCAATAATTTTTTTCAAAAGGCTAAAGAAACTATTATTCAACATTGTGTTTTATTGCTTAAGATTTTAGATAATCACAATTATAACCTGATTCTATATACATATGTAATATATATATTTTAGACCTTGTTCTTTGACCTCTTGACCTCAAAATCAGTAGGGGTCTCTTAAAATGTCATTATAGAGAAGTTCATCAAGGTCACGTATACATATACGTTTATACTGCAGGATAGAATAACGAAAGAATAAAACATGTACACGTTTTCAATACAAAATTCAAATTTTCAAAAATTAAAATTGAAATGTCTCTCCCGGTTTTCTATATATGCATGAATTTATAAGAGCAAGATTGAAATGAGCTCTTATAATTTTAATCCGTCAAAGCATGTTTTCAAAATCCAAATGCTTTAGTATTTTTAATTCTATAAATTTATATTTTTGAATTATAGACGTTTAGTTTTTTTTCGAGGTGTGTCAGAATTTGCAATGAATTTCAGGGTTTAGTAAATTCATATTTTTGGAAAAAATAAACAGCAGCTACATGTACCCTATAAAAGTTTGGTCGTAGTGTACCCAGCAATTTACAAGAAAGTGAATACATGTAGAAATTCGTCATGAACAAAACTGATGGCGTAATACACAGATTTTCGGGGGGAAATATCGTGCTACACTTGCAAATACACGTAGGTTGGTTTGCCTCTCCTTTCTATTGAAAAAAGGATACAAACTTTATCGCAAAACGTTGAAGTGAATAAGACTTATCGGATAAAAACAGCTTTTGCACATTTTTTTCACTTGAAGCTTTGTATAATTTTATTGAGGTTGGTTTCTGTTGCTTTCAGGATACAAGAGTACTTGTCTAGGAAAATATTTATCTAAAACAAACGTTCAAATATTGCAAATTTTTATTACTTCTGGTTTTTTTAAGGAGAAATGAATTTTGATAAAGAATTAAATAATTTTATAACTTAATTAATTTGCAATAAAAGGAATATGCAAGATGCATAGTAAGAAATCCATGAAGTGAGAATATCTCAGACAAGGTGAAATTATTGTTTTTATAATAGACTTGTTCTAAAGAGAATTAAAACATGAAATTGATCAACATCTTTAAATTTAAGCTTATAAATAAATTTCTACTGAGACTGATAATCATTAAAATCTGATCTACACATGAATAATAATTTTAATAGACTTTGGCATTCTGCATAGATACATATTATGTTAAACTGTCATACATGATGAACAACATGAATACAACATAAATATAAATAAAAGTCATAAATATCATACCCCCAATAATCATTCAAATAAGTACACCCATTTACAGATCACAAAACCCCTCATATCTCTTTTCAAGTTTGTTCTGTAATTATTGGTAATGGGTCCGTTATGAAATATTCATCGTTTTCTAGGGCTTTGTTTGTGGTTTCTATCCATCTTGCTATCCATTCCTGTTTTTCATCCGATAAATTCTGAGGAGATGCCGGGCGCATTTTGTCACTTGAGGGTCTCCTAAAACCTCTCTTCATGAAAGAATCTCCATTAATAATGGACAGTTTTGGAGGCGACACCCTGGATTGTCGGAAAGCTGCTATACTGGGTAGATTTATGCTCTTTGCTATCGGTGGATCTATAGGTTTAGGGGTGTTTTTAGCATTGTCTTTCTTCATAAAGGTAGTAGCTACATTAATCACAAGGTTATGTGCTCCATGACTTTGCGGTCGCTCGATTTCGAAGGAAGTTTCCCTTGGTAGGTCTAACCCTCCCACAGTTTGTGAACGGTCAAGACGATATGGATTCTTTCCAGTTTGTGTAAGTCTCAATCTATGGTTCCTTGGATGGTCTATATGTCGCCGCACTATCGTAGGAACAGGTGTGGCGTCTATTTTCAACGATTCCAACTGCATCTTTTTCATTGAAAGTTTTCACAATAATCACAAAAATCTCACATTATTAAACCAATTAATTTTCTCAAAACTTTGAATGACAGTGCATAAATTAGGCTTATTTCAGAGGTATAGATTTCATATTCAATGCATTTTTCATGTTCATTTAAAACAGACTGTATAATGTACAAACCTCATGTAGCAACCCTATCCTAAGATCACAAGACGTCACAATTAGTCTGTTATCATTTAAAACTATCATTGATTGTGTCCCGAATGTAATTTTGGCATTTAAAAATCTTGCTACCGTGAGACGCAATTAAAATGCGACCCTAAAAGAGATACATATCATGATTAATGCTGGCCGACTACATGGAATACACAGATAAGAGGAGCAGTTAAAAGACCACGAAACGGGTGTTAAAAATCCGCCATACAGTACCTGCCTCCCGCGGTCTCTCTCCCGTCAACGACACTTCGACTGCGATGTCTTATAAAAGACTCATTGTATGCTGTAAGACTTTGTCAGAAAATAGTCTCACTGCTCACAAACCAGCCAAAGCTCTTTAAATGCATGTTTATATGCCTTCTTATAACCTGAGGTCAAATTGTTTTTTTTATCAATCGAGATAAGCAATTTAATTTCATATATTTGGAATTTACATATTTGTGTTCGGGACACCATTTGAATTTATCTATGACTATTGATAAGTTAATGATTAGCGATACATTTTAGATTCCTGCTAATGAATTAAAGAATTAAAGTTCAAATCCTTGTACATGCCTTTGTGTTTTGCAAGAATCTTGAAACAAATACGTCTTCTTCATAACTCTGACAAAAGAGTTGCTCATATGTTGTACGAGATAGCAATCCTTGAATACAAACTCTGATAAAACAAACGATAGTTAATTAAGACATAATTTTTCAAACAACAAGTAACAATTGCTTGCTTTAACAGGAGACCGTTAAAATAATTTTAAAAAGAAAGTGAAACACAAGGCCTAAAACGAAACATTTAATTGAAATTGGGTGAAAGTGATTAGATAAAAGAACAATACTCAAGTCCTTTACATCCTTCTATCTTACATGCATATCCATCTTCTCCCATAAACATCATTCAATTTAATTAGAAAATGAACTGTTTTGAGATTGATAAATTTGAAATTTAACCTGTTTGAAATTTAAATAGGATTTTTTGTTATTTTGTTTAAATTGTTTTATTACAGAATTTACATTCACTGAATGTACAAAATTCAATTTTAAATACGCAAAAACATGAACTGATGTTTAAAATTTAAATAGGATTTTTTGTTATTTTGTTTAATTTGTTTTATTACAGAATTTACATTCACTGAATGTACAAAATTCAATTTTAAATAAGCAAAAACATGAACTGATGAAAAATCACAATTCTTTCTTTTGACTTATCTATATTTAAACCTTACCTTTTTTACTTAGCACATAATAAAAAATAGAACAAAGATGTTTAAGTTGTTCTATATTTTACTATTTAATTTAGAAGAATAAATCATTCTTGATAATTTTAACGTAACTTTTCAAATCCATACATTATTTTTTGAAGTTTTAAATATGGGCTATTTTATGTTTGATCGTTTAATTAAAAATTATAACAGTAATTAAAATGTTTCGATTGCAAACTGTCAATTTTACTTCAAACGTATAGTACTTCACTTATTTTAAAATATATGAGACACCAAGAAAACGAAAATATTTTAATATATTAATTCTGATGTCCAGAAAGAATACGTGTGATGAATGCTTTTTAAATGTGAGTTGGATAGTATGAAGAAAGATAACTCATTATTAAATTTTTCCCTCTTTGAGTATCCATAAGATAGTTAACAGGAATAAAATGCCAATGTAATTGATAGGATAACGACGGAGATATTAAAACAAACAAATAAACTAGATGCTGTCATGAGACAGTAATACCCGCACTAAGGTGTTTGCATCTAAATACACGCTCCTACATATTGGGCGGCTTTCCAAGGAAAAAGTCAAAATAATTCTATAATTTACATGTATTTATCAAATTGAGTATGAAATTCTCGGACCCTGTGACCTATAACACAGAACCTCTTATATTTATTTTACTTGCTTAATTCATTATATACCAGTTTGAATTCTATTAATGATGTAAATTAGATTTTGATAAATGTTTTGCTCATAATAGGACCTTTTTAAATTTACTAATCCCCCCCCCCTCGACACCACAATCACACTGCAGATACTTTTTGGAATAGGCTAGGCCCCCCCCCCCTCGACACCACAATCACACAGCACATACTTTTTGGAATAGGCTAGATGGAAAAGTTTTGTTAAAACATCGTTTGTTATGAATTAATTTAAAATTTGTTCTTGTACATGTACTATACATGTTAACATGTAAATTTCTACATCACATCACGTTGCATCTTATTTTTAGATTAAACACCATTCGGCACACCTCGGCCGATTCCCACTTCATCTGATAAGGTGACGGAATCGACGAAGGTTTGCCGAATAGAATAGCATTAGCACATGCTGCAGTCTGGTGTGAATTGGATTAATTCATTTTGTGTTATAATTGGATTATATTTCATGAAGTTGAC
>PRKT01000065.1:657681-746847 GCA_003671525.1 Saccostrea glomerata | reverse complement strand
TGACAAGACTTTCTTCTGATACCAACAATTTGAACCCTTTGACCTTGACCTTTGAGTTTGACATATATTTGAGAAACTTCAACCTTCGCCGTAGGCTTCCATACAGGGACATCAATGTTTCACAAACTTGTCACATCTTGTCTTCATTATTATTTGGTGGTGTCTCCATATGAGGGAAAAATTCCCGAGAGAGATGTATTCACAACAAACAAACAAATTACTAAAGAAAATATAAAACATGAATATGTTGGTCATGCATATCTCTGCATGAAAAAAAACAGCTTTTCAAATACTGCAACCATATAGTAACCCTTTCTAAACACTCATTTGAGCTTTTCTGGTTTCCTTATCATATAACGTCTGTTGTGATGTGTCGTCCATCTGTTTGTCTGAAAACTTTTTACATTTTTAACTTCTCTAGAACCACTGGGCCAATTTTACCCAATTCATATAGAAATATGTACATTTGTATGTCAGACTGTCCTTCTGACTCAATAAATTTATCCTTGGTCATCAAGGTCATATCTACTGAATGAGAAGAGACAAGGCATTCATATTAAACTTATGTACTAGTATTTACCTGTGAGAATGGCCTGGGTTTTTTTATGTGACCTAGAAGTTTGAGCTACTTGCAAAAAAATTAAATTGTTATAAATTCATAATTTTGAAAGAGAAAAGTTAGGGCATTCATATTATAATGTATGTATATTATTACCTGTGATAAGACCTTTCCAAATAAATCATGACTTTTACTCTGTGACCTTGACCTTGAAGCCTAATCTACTTTTCAAAAATGTTGCATTTGCCTACAATTTTTGATTGAGATGAGATATGACTCTCACATTTGACATGTACATTAATTACTCATAAGAAATCAAGGTGTTTCCTAACATGCGATGCTTTTTTACCCCTTGACGTTGATGTTTTACATAATTTTCAAAATATTTAACTCTCCTAAAAGATGATTAGGCTTCTGAGTAACAATAAGGAGGACTTCAGGGAAGACAGGGCTTTTTGCACAAAAAACGTCATTTTTCCACCCCCATTTGACCCCCCGGGGAAAAATCAAAATTACGAAACCTTACTGCATATCTACATGACACCACCAACCATCTCCCAAAAGGTGATTAGGCTGCTGAGTAAAACGTAAGAGGACTTCAGGGAAGACGGGGCTTTTTGCATAAAAAAATCATTTTTCGACCCCCATTTGACCCCCTGGGGCAAAATCAAAATTCCGAAACCTTACTGCACATCTACATGACCCCAACAACCATCTCCCAAAAGATGATTAGGCTGCTGAGTAAAATGTAAGAGGAGTTCAGGGAAAATGGGGCTTTTTGCATAAAAAACGTCATTTTTCCACCCCCATTTGACCCCCCGAGGCAAAATCTAAATTCCGAAACCTTACTGCACATCTACATGACACCACCAACCATCTCCCAAAAGATGATTAGGCTACTGTGTAAAATGTAGAAGGAGTTCAGGGAAGACGGGACTTTTTCCATAAAAAACGTCATTTTTCGACCCCCATTTGACCCCCCGGGGCAAAATCAAAATTCCGAAACTTTACTGCACATTTACATGACACCACCAACCATCTCCCAAAAGATGATTAAGCTACTGTGTAAAATGTAGGAGGAGTTCAGGGAAGACGGACGGACTGACGGACGGACATGAGTAACAACAATATACCCGAACTTTCTTTAGAAAGTGCGGGTATAACAACTGCATGATATTTGAAAAAGCTCTGTAAGTACAGTAGCTATTTGGAATAACAAAGAACAATGCCATCTGTGTGGAAAAAATTCTGATTGTAAGTTTTAAAAAAATGTCATAGATAAATGTGACAGTCAAATTAAGAAGTAGTATATTTTGAATGTGTTCAGCAAACTAAAGTTTTCCCGAATGGTGATAAACAGTGGAAAGCAACTGCATGAAGAAAAAGCTAGCTTTAGAATTATTTACAAAGGCATTGAATTTCCTTCAAAGACAGAATCTTATGATTATACTTATGTTATCTGACATCTCAAAAAGCTTGCTAAAATGGTGAATAAATGAGACCTGGAAAACGATGGAGGAAACAGAAGCTTTTTACCTTCCAGATAAGATGTCCGAGAAAAAAATTTTCTTACGAAAGTAAGGTGACCGGATAAAACTTCAAATAAATAACAACATCGTTGAAAAGGGTAAGGTATAGAATAACACAGAGAAAGTGAAATTGGACTGATCATGTATTAAGGATGGGAATAACTTTGTTTTGTCCCACTGTACTTCAATGGCACCAATGAGCAAGAACGTGTGTAATAGTCAGGAGGAAGTAGCAGGATATCAACAGGGAGAAACGGAGACAGTTGGAGGTAGGGTATATGGGTCTTAAATGGCAGCATGAAGAAAAGGGTATATTAAGTAAATACATTTATGTGTAAAGTTTAAAATCTCGTATTTATCGAAATTAACTATTTTACCAAGGGAATCATTTTCTAAATGCATCAAAACAATATCTTAAGTACTGTTTGCATGGTTACTAACTGATTTTTTTGGTCAAATCTACCAAACAACTTTACGTCTTATTCAGTTAGTTCTATAGTATAACATTGCGTAATTGAACATTCATAGTCATACTGTTTCTCTATACCAGTGTTCAGTAAACATCAAAGGATCAACAGTTAATTTGAAGGTCCCCAGAGTGCCAAACAAGGTGTACAGGGTATACACCGGGTCCAGTAAGTAATTGTCAATCAAGTTCCAGCATCCAATGATGGACTTTCATGCACTTGATTGACAGGGCAACCCAGACCAGGTATTTTTGAAGATGGTGCTTAAAATCTCTGCCTTTAAGTATAGTTAGAATTTACTTGATTTAAAATGAAACGTTGCTCGAGACCTATTTGGAAGATTTAGAGTCTTAATTAATATTCCTTATTTTTTACAAACCAATGATATAAGGTTTAGAAAAAAAATATAGATGTACAAGAAATCGTTTTATTAAATATAATTTAGTTGTAGTTACTTTTAAATATATAGAATAGATCTATCAGAAATTCATAATAAAAATATTTTGATTTACTAAAGTGAAAACTTTGATTTACTATAGTTATCTAAAGTAAGATATAGTTAACTTTAGACTTTTTGTTCGAGGAGTCATGAGAGAATCTGTGTGTATTTTTTCTTTATTGATTCCTAAAGGCTAGATGGTCAATGTAAGAGAGATATCCCAGCTATCACAATGAAATACCAAGAATCAAAATCGCCAGCTAGGACAAAAAAGTTTAATATTATTATAAATGGCTATACTTAAGACAAAAATGATTACATTTGCTTTAACTTGCCTGTAAAGGTTAAGTTATTTAAGATTGTTTAATCAATTTAACAAATAAAGATACTTAATTCAATCACAGGCACAATTTTTCTTGTCATAAAATATATAATAGTACTCGCTACCTCTCACAGATAAAGAAAACATTCGTTTACGGGTAAGTGTGTCCTCTTCCTATCATTTTGATTTGACACATAACCAAACCTGGTTAAACAATCTACATATGCATCCCTCTTATGAATTTCGATGTGCTCCTGTGTTTTAGACCCTTTTCAAAGGTTTCTATTGCTTGTAAATTTGTTTAGATCGATCAATGTTCGTTTTCTTTACATTTTTCATATGAGTGTGAAATCTTTAAATGGACTATGAAAAACACCGATAAGATATCAACATACTTTTCAATAGATATTTCCTTTCTGAGATAAGCACCTACGTTGCATTATCATAAGCGATGAAACGAAAGTTGATATAGAGTCACGTATTTTTCTTTGTTTTAATGTTTGATGGATTAATAAAAGATAAGGTTTGACTTATTAATTGTTAAGTGACATTTTTCATGCTTTGTTTAAAACAAATATAAGACTAAGCTACTTGTATGCAACTATGATTCATGTTCATCTTACAGAAAACAATGAAAAGTTAGGACGTCTTCATTCCCCTAGTGTACATTTCGTAATGGCCATATGCGATTAATTACATTTTTAAAAAGAGCATTCATTTAAAAATATATATACATCTAAAATTGAAAAGTCACATCATGCAAATTTTGCCTCCATTAAAATATTTGATTTACATTTAGTAAATACAGCCAAATTATTGCATTATTGGTCGCTTTTTCTCGGTAAGATATAATTGTAGCAAAAGTGCCTAAAAACAAACAATTATATAATTATATTTATCATATATATGATAGACATAAAATTATGTTTTTCAGTCGTTTTCACAAATTAACCCATAAAAAGCCAAAAACTCATAAAAATATACATGTTTAATTATTTCAAGATTTAAATATTTTTTAAATTATTTACACTGCAAAATTTTTAAAAATGTACAACTAATGGAAAATGTTTTTAAGTTACGAGTAACAAATAGAAAGAGGGAAGACAAGAATATTTCATCATCCTTTCCCTTTCACTGTAAAAATATTTTCTTTAAGTGCAGAATTATGGGTGCTTACTCCTCCAAGGTACCCGATGGAGAACCACCTCTTGTACCTGATGGAGGACCACTTCTGGAACCCGATGGAGGACCACCTCTGGTACCCGATGGTACCACCTCTAAAGTTTTGGTACGTGTTTGCTCTGCTCCTATTTTGTATTGTTTAATGGACTTGAGCTTGAATACTGTTCATTACCTCCATATATTTCATGTAAAAGATGGAGGATGAAGATTTCCTGTTTGTCGTTGCCATTGATTTTGGAACAACATACTCGGGATTTTCTTTTTCATCAAGAGAAGATTACCGATCAAATCCCCTGAGGCAACATTCAAAACAATAGCGATCCCTTCAGTTCATTCATCTCATATAAAACATCCACCTGCATACTATTTGACCCGCAAGGTGAATTCCAAAGCTTTGGATTAAACGCAGAGGAACATTATTACAATCTTGCTGAAAAGGGTATTCATAGAGACTGGTATTATTTCAGAAGATTCAAAATGTGGTTGTATGAAGAGGTATGTCTTCTTTTGGAAGAATTCATCGGTAGTTTATGAACAAAATGAAATTGTAGAGTACAACTTCTAATAAAATAGTCTTTGAAATAAATGTTTAATTCAAACAATACACTTTAAGGTAATTAATACAATGTATCTAAAAAAATGAGACAAAAACTTGCTAAACTTGAGACAATTATTAACGCTGATGAAAACGCAATTAAATTATAAAACGGTTCATAAAGCCATTATATGAACATGTTTTACGTACCTACATGTACAAGACTTTCATTATAAAAATTTCACTTCCATATGTCCAAAACATAAGATGTTTTGATCTACATGTTAAAGTTAATAAAACTAATTTTCGTTTAAAGAAGATGGGGGAACAAGGCGGACAGAATGCCTATAGCGTCAGATTTTAAGAAATCATATGCAATATTTGAATTGAGTTTTTAAATTAACTTATAATTATTGACATTTTTGAAATTATTAGAAAAAAAACTTTCTGAGAAAAAAAAAATCTCGTAAAAAAATTTCTCACATAAAATTATTAGATGGTATTCGTAGGATTCGAACCCTAGCAATGAAAATCCGACGTTTCAATAGCATACTGCTTTGAGACTAACGCGTTATCAACTATGCTACATCACTCATGGTTGTGTTGGGCATTTATATCATGTTTGTGATATAACCCGCGACTTAATGGAAGTATTTTTCGGAAAGATGCAAATTTTGTGTCATAAAAGTGTACTTTTAGGGAATAGTGGGTCTTCGCTCCATGTTTTTGTAAACCATTTGTTAAAGCAGGAGAAAATGATCGTTTTTGTTCTTTTCAGTGAGTGTAAGCTTTTTCATAGGCAAATATATTCAGTCTTTGTGAGACTTTTGTAAATTGTAGAGATTTTACATAAAGTATACTATATTATTAGATGATATATCAAATAAAGTTTGGATTTAATTGTGATTAAATTTTTACTTCTTATCCGTCGTACTATAGGCACTTCGCCCTCCTTTTCCCCCCATCTTCTTACTATATATGTTTTGATCTCTAAATTTTTTTCTTCACAAACACTCATTCCCAGAATGACGACGAGAGGCTGAGGGACCAAAATGGGAAAGAAATGGATGCCATAAAAGTTTTCACGCAATCAATCCTTTATTTAAAAAATTCCTTTACTAAGCAAACTGAAAAAACTGGTCTAGACTGGAGACCAAATGATATTAGATGGGTTCTAACTGTTCCAGCAATCTGGACTGAAACAAAGAAATCATTCATGAGGACAGCAGCTGAAATGGCAGGTACCCTAACTCTTAAAATTTAATAAATATTTACGAAATTTCATGAATCATTATAATTGTTTTCTTACAGGCGGGCATACCTCCACATCAGCTAATACTCGCACTAGAACCCGAAGCAGCTGCAATATTCACATATGAGTTGAAGAAAGCAGAATCACGTGTTGAAGACTTCTTTTATTCCGGTCGTCAATTTATAGTAGTGGACGCAGGGGGTCAGAATTTTTAATTCTTTCAAAACTGAGCAATGTTTCACATTGAAAATATTTATCTTTATAAGTAATACTCTCTCCCTCTCCTAGTGTGTGTTATTTTCTATAGACAAATGTATAATGTTGACCTTTTATTCACTTAAAGGGGGTACTGTCGATATAACCGCATATGAAGTGGTACATGATGGAAGCCTGATGGAGATTTTCCCACCTTCAGGCGGTGACTGCGGAGGAAACAAAGTTGATCAAGAGTTCATGTCACTTCTAAAGGATATTTGTGGTGAAGAAATCATTGCAAAATTTAGACAGGAATTTGCTAGTGAATATCATGAACTCATTGAGTTCTCAAAATGTAGAATTAAATCCGCACGAACCGATCAAGATTTTACATTGAAACTACCCAGCAGCTTACGGGAGATGTATAAAGAAAATGTTGAAACGATTTTTAATACAACGGTACACAGATTTGGAAAAACATTCAAAATTAAATTGAGAGCTGACAAAATTCGATTTTCTCAAGACCTAGCTCTTTCACTTTTTCAACAACCTGTATCTTCTATTGTTAATCACTTAAATGTCTTGCTGAGTCAACAAGATGGACAACACATCGATGCAATTATATTAGTAGGAGGTTTTGCAAACTCAAGTGTTCTTTTTAATACTCTTAAAAGTGAATTTGCACCGAGAAAGGTTATTGCACCAAATTATCAGGACGGTGATGCATCTTGGTCGATCTTACGAGGAGCAGTGAACTACGGTCATGGATCAAAGGTCATAGGTTACAGAAGTAGTAGACGGACCATAGGCTTTGAGGTCAATGAACCGTATGATTAAGGTCGCCACCAAGACAGACAAGCAGTTATGGTGAACGGGGAAGCAAGATATTATAATGTGTTTAAGAAAATGGTAGAAAAGAATCAGCTTCTGAAGGCTGGTGAATTCAAAACTGAAGTAGTAGGGGTCGATCTGGACTGGGATGGAAACCTGATTTTCTTCGCTTCAGACAATAAAGATCCCATTTTTACAAACGAAGAGTCGTGTTTCAGGATTGGTTCCATGCGTGCTGAAGGACCGTTTCAATCTAATTCTGCTTTGGAAATCAAAATGATTTTTAGCAAGACTGAAATCGAATTTGAGATTAAGAACATGCAAAGTGGCCTTATAAGTAAAAGATTTCTTACTCAATTTTAACCTCTGTTAGGAAGCATGTTTTGCATACAGTGTTTCTTGAACACAATAAATACATGGTATGCATTTCTCAAAAATATATACAAGTTTTCACCCTAAGACTTCAGTATTAAGTTTAAAATAAAAATATTTTTTTTCGTATGTATTTAAAATGGAACAACACGTTGTGGTCGTAAAAGTCAACAAATTGTATAGCATTTTTTGTTTGTCACAGACTTGTAATGAATCCATATTTATGTAATTTACTTGATGATATATTTAAAAATTATATGCATGCACATCTTAAACATTAACATGAGTTCGCGTTCTTAGCAAATTCTAAAGATATAATGAAATGTATAAAGAGAAGGGACAGTATTTTCTTTTATTATGTCCAAAAAGTACAAAAAATACAATCTGAAATCACAGCAAGTAAGGGTCTCCGAAAACAATAGAAGTCAGCCGATTTTCTATAGAGGATGAAATTTCTCTATTGACCTGTAAAATTATCCATTTGTCTACATCGAGTAAGTAAATCTGAAAACTAAGCATGAGACAATGGTTCGAAAAATTGCATGAAAAGGATCACATTCAACCTCTGACAAGTTTACATTGCTAACAATATCATTATATTCACAATAGTTTTAATGATGAATTTAAACAAGGATAATACCTTTGAAACATCCAATAATTTGTCAATCGCCTTCCTCAGTTCAGAGATAGTAAACGACATATGCAGATAAAAAAAATCAACATTGATAAAAGAAAAGTATAGTCATACACCATAAACCAACTTTTTATACTCCAAAGCAATTTTTTTTTATTTTAGCTTAACGGGAATATGTAAAATTAAATAATTTCAACAAATAAAGTTTTTCACTAAAACAGTGTCCACTACCTATAACTATTTCAAGATTTTGTAATAAATCGTATTCTGTTTATAATGTAGCAAAAACATACTGTAAAAAATACTGAATAGCAAAAGATTGTCAAAAGCACAGTACAGTAGCTTAGTAAATCATGTTTATTTTTCTTTGGGGATCCGTCCCATCAGGTAAAACTCCTGATTGGGTTTTAAATTCATCAGGTAGGCCATTCTGTTAGATAGAGCAAACAGGGCTGTCACCGCTCCAATATCCCACAAATCGTCTTTGTCAAGTCCGTGCTTTTTCAGGTTTTCTATCTTATCCTCTGTGATAGGCTGACAGCGACACAAATCCATGGCAACATCCAAAATGGCACGTTGTCGATCATCTAGATCCGCTGTTTTCCAATTTGCTGCAATCTTAACAAAGTAAAATAACCTTTAATATCACGCACATTTTACCAATCTAACATTGCAACCTATGTTCGTTTTTAATATATCACTGGTTTTATCAAGTAAAAATTCATTCTGAAATGAGAAAGTTAATAAAACATTAACTAAGTCAGATGATGCCAGGTTTTATTTCAGTTTTTAAGGATTTACAAAAAGAAACCATAAAAGGATAATATTTGACATAAAAATAAAAAATTATCAAGACCATGTCATAATCAGTTAACAATTTAGCAAAAATTAATTAATAACACATTTTCTGCATTTAATCCATGGAAATTGATGTTAGCCGTTCATTTCGATATAATTGTTTTTGATTTACTTACTTGATCTGCTAAGTGTGGGTTTTTAGAGAATATACGATGAAGTGCCCCGTGTGCTATGATGCAGTAGAGACAGTTATTTTCTGATGACGTGGCTAGAATGATCATCTCTTTGTCCGCTTTTGTCAAGCTTCCTGGACAAAATGTATCAACATTACCAATAAAGTACGACTTGGGGGAAAAATTACTTTAAATAGCACTTAATATACAACTTAAAAAACAATGAGAAATATTCAAAAAAAGAAATACATGTATTGATTTTCGGTTTCAAAAAAAAAAGGCAACATTTTCCCAATTTACTGACTCCATTTATGTATGTATAAATAATGCAATAAAAAAATCAAGTAATATGTATCCAATGCTTTATTCTACGAATTCTTTTAACAGTTTGATAAAAATATTTTGAACAGTGTGACATCATTTCATACCCGCTTGATATAATTGATCAAGACTTCATTTCAAAGCTAGCACTACTCTCTTTAATATTTCTTCGTCTTTTATTATTCTCACTAAAATTAACTTCATGTTATAAAAATTTAAAACCATGTAGTTCATAAATGACATAAAAAGGGATTCACCAATATCATTAACATGATATATTTTATATTTTATTAAAGTGACGGAAACCCCACCTCTGTTCACCGCCATGACAGCATCATAATACTGGATAAAAGCACGTAACTCATCCGGGCGATACGACATGGCACGAAACACATTCGGAGAAAACCCACTCTGTAAATTAGAAGTCAATCTCAAATTTTTCATGTAAGATTTCTCATAACAAATATCATTTTAAGGTGACACGGTCCTCCCATGAGAGTAATAGCTTCCAAAGTAAGCTGGCTAATAATTTGTACCAGGATAATGAATGAGGATAATAATAATTAAAGTATTAAAAGAAGATGGGGGATAAGGCGGGCAGATGACAGACTCAGGTACCAAACCGTGGCCTGTATGCACCTGCCATCCCCATGGAATCTAAATACAGATAAACTCTATGCCTGAACGTCACGCCGCCCTCCGCCAGCAACCCAGAATTACGCGTTGCGAACACGGAAGACTAGGAATACCATAGAGGGCAAAACACCGGATGTGTAAACATTGTAAATACTGACAACGACTCTCTCACCTCTCCAGCAATACGAATTATTTCAGAATTAAAAATTGTTAGTTTGAATGTTTGTGGGCTCTTATCTAAACTTCAGATTGTAGAATTTATTGAATTTATCAACCATTATGATATTGTTTGTTTAACAGAAACAATAACTGATGAAGCGGACATTATCGATATTCCTAATTTAACAGTATTTAGTAAGCATAGGTCAAAATTAGCAAAACGGAAATCTGGTTGCATTATAGTATATATTCGAGATACTCTAGCTAAATAATAACGAATATGATAATGTACTGTGAATTTAAATTGCAGGGGAAAAATGGGTAACATAGTTGATTTTATCATAGGAACTATTTACATACCACCCTCAAATTTTCCAATATAAAGATTGTAGCAATATGCAATTCAATGAATCAAACGAGAATTATGTTTTGAATGAGGAAGAACTCCTTCTAGTATCTGATATGCAGATGAATCACGATATCAATCAACCAATCACACATGATGAAGTTCTTAAAAGTATTAAATAATTGAAAAATAATAAATCTAGTGGTGATGACAGAATAATAAATGAGTACATCAAGAGTACATCTGACTGTTTACTGAACTTGTATGTTAAGCTATTTAATAGAATATTTGATTATAGAATAATTCCCTCACAGTGGACTAATGGCAATATAATTCCAATATATAAAAATAAAGGTAATAAGTCTGATCCTAAAAATTACAGACCAATTACATTAATAAGTTGTTTGGGTAAATTGTTCACTTCCATCATGAATGAGAGACTAAATAACTATGCTGATAGAGCTCAACTTATCTTGGAGAACCAAGCCGGTTTTCGAAAAGATTTTTCTACTCTGGATCATATTTTTTCATTTTACTCACTTATTGAACTGTATAAAAAGAAACTGTACTGTGTTTTTATAGATTTCGAGAAAGCCTTTGACTCAGTCTGGCGATTAGGTCTCTGGAATAAAATTTTATTAAACAATATAGATGGCAAATGTTTTAAAGTTATAACTAATATGTATAAGGATATTAAATCAAGAGTAGCAGTTAACGGAGTATCATCAGAAATGTTTTCATGTACTGTTGGAGTAAGACAAGGTTAAAATTAATCACCATTTTTATTTGCACTGTATTTAAATGATCTTGAAGGTTTTTTGTTTGACAAAAATGTAAAAGGTTTGAAAAATCTATCTGAGAAAATTGAAGATGAACTTAATATATATCTGCGGCTTTATGTTTTACTCTATGCAGATGATACTATTCTATTATCAGAATCCCCTGAAGATCTTCAGTACCAGCTTGAGATGTTCACTGAATACTGTAAAAAAATGGCACTTGAAGGTTAATAGTGGTAAAACAAAAATTGTTATATTTGGTAAAGGTAAAAGATGTAATAATAATGCATTTAAGCTTGAAGGTGTTCCATTGGAAATTGTTGAAAATTTTAAATACTTAGGGGTAACATTTAGTAAAAGTGGATCTTTCAATTTGAATATTAAGGATATGTATGAAAAAGCTACAAAAGCAATGTATGGTGTTCTTGGGAAATGTAGAAAACATAATCTTTCAATTGATTGTAGACTAGATATGTTTGAAAAAATAGTGAAACCAATTTTGTTATATGGTTGTGAAATATGGGGATTTTGTAACATTGCTCTTATAGAGAGACTTCATCTAAAATTTTGTAAGCATATATTAAATCTTACTTGTAGGTCTTCCACGCCTAATTTTATGGTGTATGGTGAACTTGGAAGATATCCTCTATCTATTAATGTCAAAACTCGTATGATTTCTTTCTGGGCAAAACTTGTGGTATCACAAGGTACTAAAATGTCATCAAAACTAACATCTGTGTTAAAAAATTATAATATACCATGTTGTAATGCTGTTAAAAATACTTTGAATGAGTGTGGATTGGCTTATGTATGGCAAAAAAAACTCTATTAGTATTACATGGTTAAAGAATAAGGTGCAAAATATTCTTTTAGATCAATTTAAACCATTGTGGTATAGTGATATGTATAATTCACCAAAAAGTCTTAATTATAGATTGTTTAAAATGTCATAACTTTTGAGAAATACTTTTTGAATTTACCTCCTAAACTTTCTATGAAATATTGTATTTTTAGAACTGGAAATGCTAAGCTTCCAATTGAAACAGGTAGATGGTATAATATTGTAAGAGAAAACAGAATTTGTCAATTGTGTTTATGCAAGGAAATAGGAGAAGAATTTCATTATTTATTTAAATGCACTAACCCATACAAAAAGAATTAAAAAATTCTAGATTAAAATTTTTGCCCAAATATTATTATACAAATCCTAATGTTTTTAAGTTTGACCAACTATTTAATTTGAACAGCAGGGAAAAATTAATTAAATTATGTTAATTTATTGGAATTATAATGGAGAGAGTCGCTCTCTTGGTCTGTGACATTGTCATTTTTTTTCCAATGTTTTTTTTCGTTTTCTTTGTCTCATGCATGCTTTATTGTAAACATTTTATGTAATATCCTCTCTATACTGTTTTGTACAGTTTCTGAGAATAAAGTCTTGTCTTGTCTTGTCTATAGCGGCAGATATTAAGAAATCACATTTGATATGTAAATTAAGTATTTAGATTTATTTCTCATTATTGAAATTTATGAAATAATGAGGAAAAAAAAATTTTTTGAGAGAAAAAAAATCTCTTAAAAAAATTCATTTATAAAAATTTAGATGGTATACGTTGGATTCGAACCCCCAGCAATAAAATACCGAAGTATCATACTGCATTGAGACTAACGCGCTAACCACTATGCAACATAGCTCATGATGATTAGGGGCATTTAAATCATGTTTGTGATATGACCCTTGACTTAATAAATGGACTTGAAGTATTTCTCGGAAAGATGCGAATGTTTTGTCATAAAAGTGTACTTTTAAGGTATAGTGGGTCTTCGCTCCAATTTTTTGTAAACCAAAAAATATTTATTCTATTGCAACCTTTTAGGATTATCTCTCAAAAAAATGGAGCGAAGACCCACTCATATTAAAAAATTTTGTTAAAGTATGAAAAAATGATCGTTTTTGTTCTTTTAAGTCTGTGTATGCTTTTTCATAGGCAAATATTTTCAGTCTTTGTGAGATTTTTGTAAATTTTAGTTATTCTACATTAGGTATACTTTAATATTAAATGAAATATGAAAAAAAATTGGATATAATTGAGATTAAATTTTTCACTTCTAATCTGTCGCGCTACAGGCATTCTGTCCTCCTTATCCCCCCATCTTCTTTATCATTACAAAGGGTGATCAAAAAGTTTGCGAACTAATTGAATAACTTCAATAAAAGAAACAATATTTGGTTTCAGTGTTGATTATATTTTAAATTAGTCCTCTCCGTTTTAATGCACATCTGCTACCGTTCTGCTTATACGCAAATCACGTGATATAAGCAGTCACGTGACTTGCTATGTATTTCTTTACATGCAAGTAAAATTTTATAACAAGAACAATTCTTTGTCAGAAATGGTAGAATCTCGCCCACGGAATGTGTGGATAAGAATATCCTTTCCCAAAATTAGCATGGCGACCATCAAAAACCCAAATCCTCTGTCTCCGACTCTCGGGATAGACGTTTATTCAAGTTGGATAGAGAATGGGTGCCTCTTTTTTTATCATATCTAATATGTTTAGAATTTAAAGTAAACGATATTTTATGTATTTAATAATTATATTATTGTTAAGATATTCAACTAATTTTCAAACTGTAAATTAGAGGTGTTTGATTACAAATTGCTAAATTAAAAACACATCTCTTTAATTTCAAACTTGCTTTTACTGGGCGTTATAACAAATATCATTTTTAACCATCTGCCTTCCTTCACTAAAACAATCAATTCAATCATTGATTCAATTTCTAGGAAGTCTTTTGCCTTAATTAATTGTGAACAAATTATAAGACGCTACTGCAAAGGAATTTCCAATATATTTCCTTAATTTTACAGTCGTTCGTTGAACTAGTACGACTGAGACAACCATTTTTTGTCACAAGTGATCTACATAGTGATGTCATTTTCACATTGTGACGTCACAAACAAGGAGCAAAACTTTATTCAGCCTATGCAATTTATAGAACTTGTGTATAGCTATATTTATAGCTATGTGTGTACCTTTTTCTAATCTGAATTGTGGTTTTTTAGATATAGAGATAGTTCGCGAACTTTTTGATCACCGAAAGTCAAATGCTGACTGAAATTTCATACTATTTGTTAGACCACCATTTACACATATATTTGTTTATGGATTTTCCTGTTTTTTCCATTATGACGAGGGGTACATAATTAAAGAGACATAAACAAGAAGATTTAAAATAAAAAATACGCAAATTACTTAAATTTAAATTGAGAAACAAACTTTTATACTTTCTCTTCCACGGTCTCCATGGCTGTTCGCATATCTTCCGGTAGGGTTTTGACATCCGGTACTGGAAATCTGCTGAAGTCATTCAATAAGATTGGAGTCCAGTTTATATACCGCACAGGGAACTTAGATAACTTGCATACCTATAAAATAAAGGAAATTAAAAGGTTATTGAATCACACGTATTTACTATCGTAACTGCACGCCATACCGGAGCAAACGTCCTACATATACTGTTTGATTAAATAAACGCCATGTTCTTTATTATTTTAATATTAATCTGAAATAAATAGTTCTTAAGTTATTTAAAATAACTATAAATACAGAAATTATAAAAGTTTGCAGCATGACAATAATTAAACAACATCAACGTACTTGTCGAGGGACACTTTTCAGTAGAGACGCCATTGTTTACAAACTGAGAGAGGTACGGTACACACTAAGTAAGAAAAATATTTCATGATTAAAACTTCTTGACACTCTATTCCCCATTGATCCATCTAATTCACAAAAAAAATCACAAAATTAAATTACTTGTATTATTTCCCAAAGGGATCATTTATCAGCATTTTTGTTTACATCCAATGACTTTGTATTTAAATTAAAACCGTGAGAAACTTCACGTTGGTGAACATTTTACCTAATACATTAAATATCATGTTGCATCGATCGATTGATTGATTTATTATTCTATTTATTTATAAATTAGTGTTTATTTAATGATAGGTAAATTACTAAACTTAAAATTATTTTGTTCATAATTATATTCATTAATTCGTTAGTTTATTATACCCCCCGCTTGAAAAGCGGGAGGGTATATAGTAATCGTTAATTCCGTCCGTCTGTACGTCTGTCCGTCCGTCCGTCCGTCCGTCCGTCTGTCCGTCCGTCCGTCTGTTACGCTTTGGGGTACCCATCTCTTATCCGCAACTCCTCTCATACCACTGAATGAAATTTGATGAAACTTTCACAGAATCTTTATTACATATTGCCATTGTGCACCTCCTATTTTACTTTTTGATCGGACACATATTTTGGGTTTCCCGGCCACAGGAAAACATGGACTTTTTCACCAGTTATAACCATATGGGAGGCGGGGGGTATCATTTAGTGAGCTCATCGCTCACAGTACCTCTAGTTTATTTTGCACTATTAATAGTTATCAGATAGAAAATTCCGAAAACAAATGTGTATACTCTAGAATTTGGAGGGAGTGACAAATAGAACAAAAATGGTGAATGATTTCACAAACCAAACAAATAATAGTTCAAATATGTATATGCAAGTATAACCATTTATACATTTAATGCAATAAATATATTCCGAAAATGTCGCTTAATTCAGGAAATATACCGGTTTTTGCTTGACAGTTTTATGTTTATTTTATCTTTCTCAGTGTAAAGCGTGCAGTATATATATTTTTTTCACACGATTTTTCTTTAACATTACTTTTCTCATCTTTAAAATTAGATTTGCGTATACCCAATGGGAATATTTTCTTCTTTTTTTTTTTGACGTGCGATTTAAAAATAATTGACAAAATACATTGCTGACTCAAAAAAGAAAAACAAGCCAAGTCTTTGTTTTTTAAGAGTAAGATGTACTACTAATATTATCAGTATAGAGAGATCTAAATAAACCACCAGTTCTTAAACCAAATTCACATTTTCAATATGCTATTAATACCGGTATATTTTATCAGTTGAAGGATTGTTTGTATGGTTTTTAACGTCCTTCTCGAGAATTTATTCACTCAAATGGAGACGTAGTTGATTAACTAGATTTATCAATCGTAAACTATGCTCTTCGCGTAAAGTATATGAATATGATACTCAAAACAAAGTAGAATTATGTTACTTAGCTTTAAAAAGCTCCGAATCTAAGTACAGTTTTGAGCCAAACATCCGGAAAAGTGTTTCTCTCTCTAAGTAAACGATCGAAATTTTTTATTTTTGTATCATATTCTCTAATATAAAACGGTCAAATTTTATCGCACTGATACGATCATAAAGGTAGGATTCTTCTCATATTTCTTGTATTTAAGAATTAATTAAATTTTTCACAGAATCAAGAAGAAAATATCACTAAGTGATGGTATCAGTGAGATTAGATGCAAGGTCATGTCAAGATCATTTCTTTTTCCCTGGACATTAAGAAAAAAATCTCTGGCCGATCATGCAATCCCTCATTGTATTTCAAAAAAAATATGTTTTCTTTTTGCATTAAAAGATATTACCATATAAGGCCTATTAGACGATATTACAAAATTGAGTGACATAAATAATTTTATTGAAATGGATATAGGCTTATCCGAATTATCTCTATTTTTCTTATTTTTTTTTAGGATATACATGTATTAGTTTTTTTTTTTTTTTTTATATGCCTCCTATATTTTTCCCCTTATTTTCACATATGGTAAAGTTGGCACATAAAGATACAAAATGATACAAAAACAAAAAGTAATGATCGTTTACTAAAAAGGAAAAAAATACTTTTTACGGATTTTTGGCTCAAATTTGTACTTATATTGGAATTTTTTAAAAGCTTACATGGTTATAGTTTTGAAAAATCATATTTATTTGGTAGGCGTATATTTTGAAAATTTATCCCCTTATTATCAATTTAACTTACATTTGAAAATTTCTTCAAGTCTTAAATTATGTAAAGATTGTAGATTGTTCTATGATAATTTTGAGAGACAGAAAAGAATATATTTTCATACGCCACCATTCCGGCAAAAAATATCGTCCCTCAAGTTTACAAGCGCAGTTTACCATTTCATTTAAAGTTGTACAATAGTGATGAAGAAAGAAGAATATGGTCTTTCAAATTTCTTACACCTAGATATATAAGACATATAAGCAAATATACACCTTTATTATTGCATCTAGTCAGAAACCAGAGAAGAATCCTACCTTAAGTGTTATTGTCTTCTTGATTCCGTAAAAATGTCATTAATTTCAAAATACAAGAAATATGAGAAGAATACCTCCTGCAATGCGACCTTCATAAATTCTATAGTCATTATATTACGTATATACACAAAACAAACTCAATGTTATCTTATATAACCATATAGCTGTAGTTTTTTTGTTTTTTGTTAAATATTTTTAGAAGTTAATTATAATTTTCTTTGTGAAACTTCATGTTTATTTCATACACTGAAATTTTCGGATCACATTTATATTGGGTGCAATTGTGAACACAGAAATAAATCGTAATTATATACCGATATATAACAGTTGAAAGTCATCATTTTGTAAGTTCTATGTTTGATACAATGATCTTGCAAGCAAATGCAGTCTATCATTAAGTCAAATGCTGACTAACGTTTTTCATACTTATTGTTAGAACTTTATTTTTACACTGAATTGTCAACGTTGTCCCATTATTTCTCGATCATGACGAGGAACACATGGTGGGTATGACCGGTCGACAGGGAAAGCTCACTCCTTCATGTCACCCGATCCCACCTTGGATTGATTAGAGGTCTGTGTTTGCTCTGCTCCTAATTTGTAATGTTCTTAATGTTGAAAACAATCTCGATTTTTATGTTTTACAAAACGCAATGTGAAAGCTTTCAACCATATGAGAAAAATGTACTACTAATATAAATAATGTGACCCTACTTTAAGATAAACTCTTTTCTCTCTCTCTCTCTTTAACATCACGTTTTTATCTTCGGTAAAAGTGGTATTCCATGCAGGTACACTTCTGTTACCCCTTTAATGATTAGGGACAAGCAACACTTTGTGTAACATTAAGGTTTTGACCGGGGACTCTGAAGCCAAATCAACCCTTATTTATTATTTCTAGTGATATACAGTAAAGGTATGTAAAACACCCACAAAAGTAAAAAAAAAAGTAGTCCATGTTTTCTGTAGTTTATATTTTGATGCTTATTATCAAGATTTACACACCTGGCGCAGTAGGATAATGTTAAAATAGCTTTACTTGCGTCAGAAATATTGGCCACATATTGCAATCTAGAAATAATAGTTTTGATGTTGATATGATTATAATCCATACTTATCATAGATATCTGTTTATTTACTTATTTTGAGATCAATTTTTTTAAATTTAAAAATTTAATTTTACGTACATTTAAGTGGTGGGACAGGGAATTCCTTTATTCTGTACGGTAAGTACAATATAATTAATTATTTCGTACCTCCGTTGGTATATGTAAATGAGTGCTATTCTTGCTATAAAATATTTCAAATATCTGAAGAACATGATGAAGGCAATGTATTACAATTAAAACGAATATTTCTTGACATAATTGATTTTATTGCACTTTTCGTCCTGATCACCGTTCGTTATCCCAATATTTTGTTCTTATTGTAATTATTTCTACCGGTGACTTCTAGGTTTTTGAGCATAGATAAACACCAAAAAAGGAAAGAAAACGGCTTTAATGCATACAGTTTTTTTTTAACCATACTGGAATAACAAAGAGGCTTTCAGTATTTGTGTTTTATTTTTGTTTTTAAATGTTTATCTTGTTAAGCATAGACAATATACAAACAATCCTATTTACACAATTTTATGAGTTTTAAAATTATATACAAAACATGAATATGTATTTGTGTTGTTTGCAAATTGCGTTTTGGTTTCTTATTTTATTTTTGAGCACGATACCAGTTAATACAGGATTCACATTTAGTAAGTTTTACGCAATATGACGCAATGGGAATTCTTAATTTAAAGTTAATGAAAAAGAGGCTTGTCAATTGCAAAGGCATAATGGTATTACTTTGTGTAGAAATGTAAATTAGAGTCATAGAACTGATCCCATATTTAAAAGAAGAATCCTAGAGTATTGGTTTACATAACAAAACCATTCAATAAAAACAAGAATAAAACGTCATCAACTTGCAATAGGTAGAGTTTTAGTAAAAGTCTTGACGGTGTTTATTACTATATATTTATAAAAATTTATTTGTAGACATACGTGATTAACAATCATGGTTTATTCAATTTATAGGTAAAGATTTTGATTTTCTTGACATTATCTATCTATTTAATATACTAAAGCAAAAGAATTACCAAATTCTTTGAAAAAGGAAAACTTAGATAAATCCTTATTTATAACAAGGCCGAGAAGTATTCAAATAAAAATATGAAATAGGGATCAAAGAGGAGGTAACTTATTTTTTTTCTATGAAAGAAGGGAATTTATTAAAAGAAATATGAAATGATACCTATTAATGATCGAATACCAAATAAGAACTTGTCAACTTAATTGATACTTGTAACCCTGTTTAAATAAGAAGACAATACTGAAAAGAACTATATATCTTGCCAGCAAATACAATTTATCTTTAAGCCAAATGCTGCTGACCGACGTGTTAGGCCGTCATTTACAAACTGCATTAAGGACGGATTATTTCCGATCTTCCCCATTCATGACAAGGAGCACACGGCGGATGTGACCGGTCGGCAGGGAATGCTAAAATCGAGATATTAAGATCTTTAAAAAAATATTCCACACGAAGCTTTTTGAACTGTAAAAACTTTCAATTGCCTTTTTTTAACAAATCAGATTAAAAGTTGATCATTGTAGTAGGAAAAAATATAAGAAATAAGACAATTCTTTAAAACAAGATGTGTTTGTGAAACACCATGCGCCCGGCGGCAACAAATTAAAAAAAAAACTATTTTTAGCATATATGTCACAGTCAAGGTCATTGACCTTGGTATTATTTGAAAGAAATTAATTAGTAAAGTATGGATACCAAATATGAAGTCTCTATCTCTTGTTGTTCAAAAGTTATGGCAAAGGTACGAAAAAACTATTTTTAGCATAAAGGTCACAGTCAAGGTCACAAGGTCATTGACCTTGGTGTCATTTGAAAGAGATTAATAAATGGAGTATGCATACTAAATATACAGTCGCTATCTTCTATGGTTTGACAGTTATTGCAAAGGTACGAAAAAACTACTTTAGGATAGAGGTCACAGTAAAGGTCACAAGGTCATTGACCTTGATGTCATTTGAAAGGGCTTAATTAGTGAAGTATGCAAACCAAATATGAAGTCTCCATCTTTCATGTTTCAAAAATTATTAGACACATCAGTGCATGTAAATAAGTAATGAAATTCATCCCAAATGTCACTGCTATTACATAATTTACAAATTCTGTTTTCTCTAGGGATGTTAAACCATCTACCAGTCTCGATTAGTAATTTTGTATTCCCGGTTCTAAATAAACAATATTTCTAGGATTGTTTTGGAGGTAAATTCAACAAATAGTCTTCAAAGATTGATGATTTTTTTAAAGATTCTATAGTTAAAACCTTTGGGGTAAGTTTGCACTTCACTAAACCATGTTTGTTTAAACTGACCTGAAAGAGTGGTATATACTTTATTTTTAAGCCAAGATATATTAATTGAATTTTCATACCAGACATAAGTCAATCCACATTCATTTAAAATATTCTGTACAAAATCACACCATGGATTCTTTTATAATTTCAATGCACATAAAAGTTTTGCTGACGATTAATAGCACTGAGCATTAATGAGTTTACCCCAAAATGAGATCATTCTAACTTTGATATCAATTAATAAAGGGTGTCTACCAAGTTTTCCATACACCATAAAGTTTGGTGTTGATGTTTTCAAGCTCAGAATATGTTTACAAAATTTTAGGTGTTATTTTCTCTATTAGTTTAGTATTGTGAAAACCCCACATTTCGCACCCATATAAGAGTATTGGTTTGACAATTTTATCAAACATGTCTAATTTACAATCAATTGATAAGTTATGTTTTCTACATCTACCAATAACACCATATATAGCTTTAGTAGCTTTATCATATAATTCTTTGGTATTTAGATTAAAAGAATTACTTTTACAAAATGTAACACCCAAATATTTAAAGTTATCAACTATATCAAGCTTGGAGCCTTCAAATGTAAAATGGCCATTATTTTTCCCTTTACCAAATATTACAACTTTTGTTTTCTTACTATTAACCTTAAGGTGCCATTCCTCGCAATATTTAGAAAAAGTATTTAGCATGTACTGAAAATCATCTGGGTTTTCAGATAACAAAATAGTATCATCAGCATACAATAATATAAAAAGCTGTAAGAAGAGATTAAGTTCTCTCAGGAGTTTTTCTGACAAACAAGATAAACCTTTAGCTTTTTTTCCAGACAAAAACTTCTCAAGGTCATTCAAGTACAATGAAAATAAAAATGGTGACAAATTCTCCCCTTGTCGAATTCCTATATTACATTCAATCATTTCTGAACTTATTCCATTCACTACTACTTTTGATTGTATACCTTTATACATGTTGGTTATAATCTTAAAACATTTTCCATCAATATTATTTTGTAAAACTTTATTCCATAATCCAATATGCCAAACCATATCAAATGCTTTCTCAAAATCAATAAATGCAAAGTTCAGTTTCATTTTGTGTCTTTTAAAAAGTTCTTTAAGAGAGTATAATGAAAAATTATGGTCTGTTGTACCCATGCCTCTGCGAAAAACTGCTTGATTTTCCAAAATGAGTTGTATATTATCAGCATATGAGTTTAATCTTTCATTAATGATTGCAGTAAAAAACTTTCCTAGAAAACTCAGCAGTGTAATAGGTCTACGAGGGTTGTCCCAAAATTCCGTAGACAAGCGTTGCTTTGTAGGAACCCTACGTCATACATTAATGAAACTTTGTATATAGATTAAACCAATACTATCTAATAAATTTATGGACAAATATGGAGAAACTACACAGATTATTCCAATTTAAAAGACACATTTCATTGTCTAGTGTAGGAAGGTGGCGCAATGCTCAAAAGTTGCAAATAAAACTTGGCATATTATATTTAAAATCCTACGGAAAAGTAATTACTGCCCCGTATTTTTTTAAAGGAAATGAAAATTCTTAATGATGTTTTATTAACTATATTTCCTCAAAATTTGGAGTTTATGCTTTGATAAATACGAATTTTATAACGTTTTCTATACATGAGTTGAAATCGGACTTTTTGCAAAATGGCGGCTTCGTTGGCACAGGCGGCGCACTGGACTATGATCAAGTGTTTTGATCCTGAATTCACTCTTACAGAAATGTACCAGTCATAAATGTTTGGTAGAGTAGGAAACTTTTTCTCGTCCATAGTATTTAAAATGACAAAAACGGTTTCTCTATGTATATGTGAATAACAGTAACTAAAATAAAGACAGGGCTAAGAAATGGGCAAGAGTTCCATTGTGCAACTCCATGAGAGGAAACAGACGAAAAGTCCGTATAAATATAGCGTTTTCAAATTATTATTATTTCATACCTGTACATGTATATACTTTGTTTACATATTTTAAAATTTTATCATATCATCGTAATTAAGATATTTCACATTTATAACTATAACCGTTTCGTTTAATTTAAGAATTTGATTCTGGTAATTGAAATATTTTCGCCAAAAATTTGACCCGTTGACATTTGTATTTTTTGACGTTGCAGATTGCTCCGGGTGTTAGAGAACGATATCACTTTAAATGTTATTTCTCGAAAAGTTTTCAAGTAAACATGATAAAACTTCGTAATTTATCTGTCAAGAACACGCTTTATCCACCCTGAAAATTTTATAAAGATACATTAATTTCTTTGAAAGATATGAGTCCAGTCTACGAAATTTTGGGACAACCCTCGTATAATTCTTAGGATCAGTATTGTCTCCTTTATTTTTATATATTGGGATTATGTTTCCACAGGCCCACTGAGTGGGTATTACACCTGAGTCAAAAATTTTGTTGAACTATTCAGTGTATAAATTCAGCATGCGCAGTCACATGTATTTTTAAGATATTCATTAAAGATTCTATCATCGCCACAGGCCTTGTTATTTTTCAACATATTAATACTGTTGCGTTACTTCATCATGTGTTATTTGTTGGTTAATTTCGTGATTGAGCTGAACATCAGCCAAAATATCAAGCTCTTCTTGTGTAAGTACTGTGCACCCTGACTCTTGTTCATTATAATTTTCATTACAGCATTCTTTATAAAATGTAAAAAGGTCATTCAAATCAGCATTACATCTTTGCTTATTGCAGTTTGTGTTCAGAGTTTTCCAGTATTCTTTAGGATTTCTTAAATTAGCGTGTTTCTTTTAATTTCTACTCGATGTTTAAAGTTAGCATTATCTAATTTTTTCCCATATATTTTTTCTTTATAAAGTCAGCTTTAAACATTTCCCCTCCAAATTTTTTATACAACCTTCTTGCTTTTCTAAAGTTTTGTCGAGCATTTTTACGATCATTATTTTGTTTTTTATAGTGTCATGAAATGTGTCTTGCTTCTCGGGGATCCATTTTTTTTGCGATCTCTTGTAATTGTTTTTGCTGGTTACTTAATTTCGAATAATTTTCTTTTTCAAAGGCTAGTGAAACCTCTATAGGATTGTGAACATCGGATAATAAAGTAGAGAATGTTAATATTTTAAAATCAGAAACATATCTTAGAAACTCAAAATTCGAAATACAATAGTCTACAACACTAGTTTGTTTACGAGTTTATTCACCATTTGGGTCACCTTTGGATCTACCATCGAGAATAAAAATATTACAATGTTTGCATACATCAACAATTTTTTCCCATACTGGTTAACAATCATATCTTTTGAATTTCTTTCCATTGAGAACCCATGTTTTTCAAGACATCTCATGTCAATTTGATCAACAGCCCAATTAAAATCAATATCAGACATATGGTCATTTGTTTGTACAAAAGGTTCATCACAATCATTAAATTCTTTCAAAGTAGAGACTCTACTGTTAAAGTCACCGAGTAAACAGATACACTTATGTTCTGTTGACAAGTTGACAAATACGACCGATATTTATGTGTCCCGACATATTCACTACCCACTAGCCTACTCAGAGGACGATAAAATTTTAAAACAAGGCAGGTTAATCACACATAATGTGATGTTACAGGGATTTCAACAGCCTCGTTCAAAGTCAGCATTTCATTTATTTTGTTGCCCTTTTAAAGAGCTTGCAAACAACACCCATCATTAGGTCGTAATTTGGTTTCCTTTTTTATACCAATTGTTTTGCCTTAAGTTTGTTTTCATATATACTGAATTGACTACAGATAGTCAATGTTATCGACTTAAGTTTGTATATAATTATACTCGTACATAACATTTAACTTAAAATATATAATTTCTTGAGTAATGGCTCTTTCAAAGAAATACACAAGGACATCAACAATACAATGATAGTTAGTTAACTTACTTAATTAATATATTCATACAGTTATGAATAAATGCTAGAATGTGAATTACGATTGTACCAGTATAACAAAGAATAAATCCTTCTGCATATGTTTGGTTTACCTGATAAACACATAGTAATTTGTCAAATTTATTAGAATGCACCTGTCTTGCCATGAAATTTCTTCAACAATACCCATGGGATAATTTTTTTCTTCCTAAAGATTGGCCTCTTTATACAACCAAAGAAATTAAAGCGTGCGACTTTTGTCATTAAATTTCTGCAACAATACCCATGAGATATTTTCTTTTTTCCCTGAAAAACGGTTTCTTTTATGTGACTCGAGAATTTGAAGCTCGTGACATTAAACAGCAAAGGACAGTGACACTATTTTTCATTAACTTCATGAGAAATGCTACTTCTAATTACATCAATTGCCTTGGTAGAACATGGTTTCTTGGAAACTTTTATTCCAGTTTGTGTTGTAGTAAATAACAGGCTTGATGGATTTCATCCTTAACAACTATAGATTTCAATTGAAATCATATTTGATTTTTTTTTTAGTTTTCTAAGTAAATTGGTTTTGGCTGTTCTCCGTACCGTTCGTTAATCTTGTTTAATAAGTAATTTATTTTTTTTTTTGCGATTCCCCGTAACGGTTGTTATTGGTTAATATGTTCTGTTTTTTGATCTTGGAGGACGTCATTTAATGGTTATTTGGTCATTAATTATTTATTCCAGATCTGCGGGGGAACACAATATCTTAATGTGAATTAAATCAACTAAATTGAAAATCTATATGTTAAATAGTTACGTGCAGTGTTATCAACAGCTCAATCTTGTATGTCAAATTGCATCGAAAAGATTTTTCAGCTGCTTTATGTTCGTTCATTCATGTATCCCAGTTTACCTCAAACAAAACATACATGTATATCTTTATACTTAAAGTAAATTTGTTTATCATAGTCTTTTGGAAGGGTGGACTTTTTTCAGTTTCGAGAATGTAAGAATTTGTAAAACATAAAAAGGTCTATGAATACATCGAGTGAAATGTTATTTAAGTATATGAGACACGACACGATTTGTTTTAATCGCATTCTTAACCCTTTTTTTGGGACAGTTTTATTAATTATAACTTATGTGTCCTCTTTTCCTAACTACCGGTCACGGTAGCCTAGTGGTAGAGCGTTCGCTTCGTGATCGGGAGGCCCGGGTTCGATTCTCGATCGCGGCGCCGCGTCATACCTAAGACGTTAACAAAGGAAGTGACTGTTCCTTCGCCAAGCGCTCGGCACTAGAAGTGAAAGTCACGGGTCTTTCGGATATGACCTTAAAAACGTAGGTCCCGTGTCACGGTAGGCGTTGGCACGATAAAGAACCCTCACTGCTCAATGGCCCTGAGTGCCGAGTATAGGTCTAAATTTGAAGCCCTTCACCGGCATCGGTGACGTCTCCATATGAGTGAAAAATTCTCAAGAGGGACGTTAAACAATATACAATCAATCAATCAATCTTTTCCTAACTGCTTTGAAAAGGGACAAGACGCATATTATATTGAAGTTGTATTTTTATGATCAAATTAAGGTTTTGATCAATAAACAAAATGGTAGTTAACATAAGCATCAAAAGGCTTCCTTCAATTATGAACAATTGTTCTTTCTACCTAAAATATTTCTTACATACATGCATAATAATAACACACTCTACTTAAACTACTGTTTACCAAAACGCTATTGTAAAAATAGGTATATCATTCAGTTTTCTTCATACAAAACAAAATCAAAACAAGAATTAAACGGGTAAAATACATAGAGTATACAATGTAATATTTGTCTTACATCTTCTAGCCTTGGCAATCATCCTCAGTTGTAAAGATCATATTTATGTTGATCTTTGAAAAGACCGCAACCTAAATCACCTGTTTTTTCATCTCCCACTATTCTAAAGACCCTTTTTTTCTAATTGTTGATTTTAGAGGAATTCTGAAATGCGAGGAGACACTGAAAATATGGAAATGCGAAAAGAAGTGAAGCACTAGCGTCAATTGCAACTATATACTGTAAAATCACATATTTTCTTGGGGTCAAATTTTCCCGGTTTTAGGAAAAAACTTTTGGTTCGTGAGAACTTGATTTCTTGGATGAAGAATTTTTCAGTTGTTATGTTATGTTACATTTTATATTTCATGCTTAACATGTATTCGTTGGCGTCTCCATGCATCGAAAACAACGAAAATAAACCCCACGAAAACTTATTTCACAGTACAGCAAAGACAACACAGATTTTTAAAATCATCAGAGGTGGGATCAGTTGCCATGGGTGAGTAAGCATCTATTCTCAACCTTTGATCACAACTGCCGTTTGATTCTTGTGATGATCTGGTAAAAACAAAAAACAAAAATACAGAGACAAATAATGGCAAAAAAGCATCAGTCAGATTTGACTTAATGATAGATTGTATTTGCTGACTAGCTCATTGTAATGATCATGAACTATGAAAACATGAAACAACTAGAACACATAAACGAAATATACAGAGGATGCATTGCTACATAAGTAGAATACTAGTAGTTGAAGTTAACGTGTTTGTTTATTACATGTGTATAAATTTACCATTGACTTTATATACATTTCTAAAAATACATCAAAACATAAAACAGATATGGTACATGTATCTTTCATTTCAAGTTCACAGAGATATTCCAAGTCGAAATATTAATAGAAGTAATTAATGTTTATAGAGAGTAGCCCGGCAATTCAAGTAAATCGAAGTAAAAAGTACGTATGTGTATAATCATCTTGTTTTTTGAAACAAAATATAAAGTGATTTTAGAAATGACAAGATACAAGTAAGTAATTTAAACAGGGTCAGGGTCTAAAAGAAACTTCCTACGATGAAATTTTGACCCTAGTGTATTGTTGGGAATAGTCTAAAGTGTTGGAAAATCGTACGTTTCACTAAAATAAGGTTTTCAAGAAGAATATAATGACTCAAACATATTACTGGCTTGGTCTGTTGTATCTGTCATTAAGATTATAATATTATAGCTACAGTTAAAGCATTGGTACGGTACACAGTCCTTTCTTATTCACCATATTTTATCAAGCACAGATCTTTTTAGTAGTTCAAATTAAAACAACGAAACACAAGCCTAATGCTTCTGCATAATGCAAAACAAATGTGCTCTCCTTGCAAAGAAAACTGTCATTGTTCTTATCATGTCCTTGCAGTTGAATTATCATCGGACCACATCACTCTGGTTAAAGCATCACGTTTCCTGTCGGTTTAGCCGCCATTTTACGACATGGCGATCCCCGCTAGGTTCGGGTTCGTGTCAGTATTCTATTACATCTTTGTGATGTACAGGAGTTTCCGTGACGCGTGGACACAAAAGGGATTATCCCCGCGGTGGTCTTCATTCAGCATTAATCAAAACTACAGTAACCACAGACAAGGCTTTGATTTCAATTCTTTCAGTGTGCGTTAAAGAGGCATCTGACCTATATTCCTTAGAAACATTGTGACTTGATTGTATGTCATGTGGTTTCAAGGTCATGTCTTCTAGGACGAAGGGATACTTCGAAGTATTATAACATGTAAAAGAAACGTAGAGAATTCAGCAAAAAACATGAACTGCGGTGAGATTGTGCAGCATGAGAAAACATAAAGCATAATTATTGAACTGGTCAAATTTCTGAACAAAAAATGCTGATATAAAGCTGTATTGTTCTGTTTGTGTATCGCTGAAATATATTGTTGTAAAAAATCAACCTTGCCCTTATTTTACCTACAAGTATACATTGAGTAAAGGACGTTTTGAGCATTTGAATTTCATTTTACATTAATGAATAAAAATAAAAGATAACCAAGTCATTATGACATCTAGTAATTAATGCATTATTAATGCATTATATTACACAAAATGGTTTTAATTTTCATTTTGAAGATTTCATCCATAAATACTCATTAACGATCATAGTTCTTTTAACTGCGGTATTTCTGATTTTTAACATTTATTGGAATAAGTATAAATGAATTGTTGTCATATTTGATTATTTTTATGCATGTATACTTCATTGAAAAGTTTATGCAACGTTTATAAGATCTAGTAATTAAAACATTAGATTACACAAAATGGTTTTAATTTTTATTTTCAAGATTTCATCCATAAATACTCATTGAAGATCAAAGTACTTCTGACTTCGGTACTTTTGATTTTTTTTTTTACATTTATTGGAAAAAGTATAAATAAATTATTGTCATATTTGATTTTTTTAAACATATTTCATTGCAACGTTTAAAATTTACATTATACACCCACACAAGTAAAACAGAAACAAATAATATGTCTCCACTTTGAATGGGAGACATAAAAACTAATTTTACGAAATCTTGATACATGTAACAGAAAAGAATTTTAATCTTGTTAAAGTGAAAAAAAAGTTCTCATTTCCCTATAGCAATGTTTTTAAAGAGAAAAACTACTAAAGAATCGTTTTATATCCAACAAAATGTTTTTTTTCAAAGTTCAATTAACTAAAAACAAAAGATAAAAGGGAATAACATGCTTTCACAATTCTATAGAATACATCACGTAACTTTTGAGGTTGTTCAGACTTTTTTTTTTCAATTTTACATGCCAAATCAATTTGAAGTCTTTCCATTTTGTTCATAAATAGTAATGACTGCATCACAACAAGAGGCAGGAACCGCATTCACTGAAACATAACATTAACGTGCATAGACACGGTCACATCAAGACTGGATTCATTAAATTAGTGTTTTAATGATGAGAATGGGTGATCTAAAATTCATTTGAATCTGGACGCTGCATGGGAAAAAGGGCATCCAAAGAAAAGCGCCAATCGATTTTGTGTTTTATAGGAGAGAGAACTGAAGACACTTTTTTTGAGATACCAGAGAGAGAAAAGGTAAGTTTTTTTGTCTTAATTGAAATGAGTTTTTAGAATATTGTTCGTATCATTTGAATACCAAATTTTGAATTATAATAATAGGAGAGAGAAAAAAAATACAGAGAAAGAGAGATGTTAGTATTGTAAAAGTAGACATTAGGGCTATTGAGAAAAAATAGATAAATTAATACTTTTATGTACAGTCTAAATTTTACATAACGTTTATATTATTAAGCATTTTACGTTTTTTTTTATTTCTTTCCTTTTTTCTACCAAAGTTGAACGGAAACATGATAGGACTTTTTTCTCAGATTCTTGGAGGTTAGTCATCTATTGAAAGTATTACATATACATGTATATAATGTAAGTTAAAAATTTGAGAATAAGTATTTTCCGCCAATATAAACATGAAAACTGGATTTCATGTTCATTGTTACACGTATTTCATATCATGAAACTCTCGTTTTCATTAATTGTTTTAATTTGATGCAATAATTATACCCCCCGCTGGAAAAGGGGGGGGGGGTATATAGTAATCGGTGAAAAAAAGATCCCGTCAAATGTAAAGGTATTTATTTTATGAAAAAAAACAGCTAAGAGAGAAAAAGAGTATTTTGTGAAATATATAGGCAATACATGCATAATAATTAAATTTTTATGCGGAAATCTATTATTACTTTTCAAAGAATAGCATTTTTGAATTGAATTGCAAGTATTGCTCTAAAAAGTAAAATAATTTTTAAAAAAACGTAGAATTCAAATGTCTTTTTTTTTTTTATTGGAAAGACATCTTGAGCTAGAAGAGAAAAGAGTATTGTATAATATAATTCAAATATAAGCGATAATTTATCCGTCAATCGATCGTGGCTGCTAAAAGAAGCTATCCTATTCTTGATAACTTTAATAAGGAGAGACATCATAGGGACTAATTGCCCGTGTGTTACGTAAGATGAAGGGAAGACAGATCTCACATGCTACTACTTTAAATAAAACTTTGATAATAAAGGATCTAAGAGAGTCGACGAATATTAAAATGGGTTTTATCTATGGACAATGTTTCTTGCCTCATCAATAGTTTATCGACGTGTATAGGCAAACATTTATTAAATCATTGTAAATAAAACAGCTGTTTCTTCACCTTGGATGATATTAGCATCAGATGTGAGGTTTTATGTAGTTTTCAAAACAAAAATAGTTTTGGAGAATAAAGGATACATATTCTACAATACCATTGCCTACAAGAATATTTTTACTCGTGACATACTTTAACATCTAATTAAATGTTGAAATTTAACAGGGGCATCGCTATGTAGATCCTCTAGCAAAGAGCATATAGATTTTTAAATCAAGGCAACATTTGGCATCGATTTATTTTGTTCAAGGACAAATGACGCAGAAATAAAAGTAATATGGTATATACTGCAAGTGAACACAAATTGATAATCAGTCGTGACACATGTATTTTCAAAGACATCGAATTAAAATATACAGTACTTATTTATTGTTTTTGTTGTTAATAAACCCAACATAATATGAGGAAATTCTATAATTGAAAAAAAAAGGCTCCAGCATAACGATGCGTCAAATTAAACGTCGAATTCAATGTAACTCAAGTGCATTAATTGTACATTGTATTTGTTCAGTTAATTGCCATTTATTTTATCCCACCCTTTATCATGTACAACGGAATAATTTTCAAGTATTATCCAACTCAACTGTTCTGTAAAACAAAATAATGTGGCAAAATATACTGTTAGTAGTTTGGCTAGAGAGTAAATATTTTATTGAGAAGTGTAGCTTTCAATAAATGGCTTCTATTGCGCATGCGCGCTTTTCACATGGGAAAACGATTCATTTGTTAGGGATAATCAAAGTCCTAGGAGAAATGATGACAAACATATTACCCGGACCTCTATACCATTTACAATAATGTAACGATCGAGATCAATATTGACGGATACAAGTCCAACACAAACTTTCAGATCTAATTACAATTTTCTGGAATGCTTATAGTAGGTCGTTTTAAAGTTATTTACACAACCATGGTGCTCTAAAGATCAATCAATTTTTATTTTAGAATATTCTGAAAAAATATGAGAAAAAAAGCAAAAAATGAGAAATTGCTGAAATTTCATTACATGAAAGAATAATATCAAAATATGCAGATGATACTTCATATTTTATTGAATACGGTTTCAATCGAACGTCATATGAATAACAATGTCACATTCTGACTTAAATGTCAGGATGTGAGATTTAATTGATGATATTTAAAATTCACGTGACAATATCTATTTAGGTAATGTCCATTTTTTGGTCTTTAAATTAGTGCATGTATGGTTTTTAATAACATATTATTCTAACTTCATACTAGAAAACTCATATTGCATTTACATGTACCAGTTGAACTTTTCTACAATGTTTAGCAAAAAACCATTAGCATCTTAATCGGAATGATCCTCATGTGAATTGCAAGATATGTGAAATGCATTATCAAGAATGTTATTTCATAGAGTCGTCAAAAAGTAATATAATGTTACAGATATCATCAAGAATATAGATTCTTGTGGCATTGATATCGTGTTCATTACAAAGGAAATTTAATGCTGTGTATTTTATCTCATTAATCATGATATAAACGGTGTTACAGGATGCTATCACTATTAAAAACGGGGATCTACATTAAATTGCTTATCATCAGAGAAACAATTCGCAATTTGGATCAATGTAAATATCCTATGATGAAACATCACTTTATACTCATTCTTTTAACCGGAAATTGAAGCGCATCTTAGGCAGAAACTAACAAGCTATCAAAGCTGGACGTTCGAAGCAAGGAAGAAAGAAATGTAATACTTATTTTCCACGAAAGGGTTAATTGAACATCATTAATTTCATTCAAACGTCTATGACGTTTGAATATTGTTCGTTAATGATCAGTTATACCCTTGGCTTAAACATAGGGTTTCCTAAGCAATTGATGGATTGATTTTGATTTTTTCTATTGTAGATCTAGACTTTGAGTAAGGTAGTGAAAGGCCCTAATGCATCTTAAAAAACTATGTTTCGCTCGTAAAATCTGACGTTAATGAGGCAGGCATCAATTTCTAAGGCGGTAATAAGAGAAGTACGCATGCTATAGAGAATAGGACCGTTTACAAAATATCCTCAATTTGTTTAATTTGCGGGTATCAAATGTTCAAGGACGGTTGGCGAAAATTGAATGTCTGGAAACAAGACCTTTCCCATAACTAATTTTATATACATGTACAGATATACAGATTTGCATTATGTGCTGTTTAGTCAAAACCTTTGAAATAATAGTAGGCAGTAATTTTTACTAAAATCTTGTTTAATCATGGTGATTAAATATATTGTTCTTTTTATATTAATTTTTTGTCAAATTATCAAAAGGGTTATTGGTGAATTAACTTGATGAGGACTATTGTTCAAAGATAAGAAATTAAAGACAAAATTATTTTCAAAACGGTGCCTCTCAAATAGCTATTCCAAAGTAAACTTTTTATTTCTAGCTCTAATTCTATTTATAGTGTTTTTATTTCGATAAGTCTTGTAAGAAAAGTCTTCGAAATTTTTTCACAAAGCTGTCCTGCCACCAGTGTGGTCCTGTGAAGCAGATTTAATAAAAAATATGAGATGAGACTCTTGCAATACATTTGGATAATTCAAAGGCGCTTTATAATTTAACTTTTTTTTTTTCAAATGTGACCTTAAAATAAAAGACACCATACAGTCTGCCACACATGTTTCATATTTGGATATTTTATTGAGGTTTGACACCAAAGACAAAATAATACTCAAATTTTGTCGTGTTACAGACTGCTTTTTTTTTTTATTGGAAAGACATCTTGAGCTAGAAGAGAAAAGAGTATTGTATAATATAATTCAAATATAAGCGATAATTTATCCGTCAATCGATCGTGGCTGCTAAAAGAAGCTATCCTATTCTTGATAACTTTAATAAGGAGAGACATCATAGGGACTAATTGCCCGTGTGTTACGTAAGATGAAGGGAAGACAGATCTCACATGCTACTACTTTAAATAAAACTTTGATAATAAAGGATCTAAGAGAGTCGACGAATATTAAAATGGGTTTTATCTATGGACAATGTTTCTTGCCTCATCAATAGTTTATCGACGTGTATAGGCAAACATTTATTAAATCATTGTAAATAAAACAGCTGTTTCTTCACCTTGGATGATATTAGCATCAGATGTGAGGTTTTATGTAGTTTTCAAAACAAAAATAGTTTTGGAGAATAAAGGATACATATTCTACAATACCATTGCCTACAAGAATATTTTTACTCGTGACATACTTTAACATCTAATTAAATGTTGAAATTTAACAGGGGCATCGCTATGTAGATCCTCTAGCAAAGAGCATATAGATTTTTAAATCAAGGCAACATTTGGCATCGATTTATTTTGTTCAAGGACAAATGACGCAGAAATAAAAGTAATATGGTATATACTGCAAGTGAACACAAATTGATAATCAGTCGTGACACATGTATTTTCAAAGACATCGAATTAAAATATACAGTACTTATTTATTGTTTTTGTTGTTAATAAACCCAACATAATATGAGGAAATTCTATAATTGAAAAAAAAAGGCTCCAGCATAACGATGCGTCAAATTAAACGTCGAATTCAATGTAACTCAAGTGCATTAATTGTACATTGTATTTGTTCAGTTAATTGCCATTTATTTTATCCCACCATTTATCATGTACAACGGAATAATTTTCAAGTATTATCCAACTCAACTGTTCTGTAAAACAAAATAATGTGGCAAAATATACTTTTAGTAGTTTGGCTAGAGAGTAAATATTTTATTGAGAAGTGTAGCTTTCAATAAGCAGTGTGCGTTAAAGAGGCATCTGACCTATATTCCTTAGAAACATTGTGACTTGATTGTATGTCATGTGGTTTCAAGGTCATGTCTTCTAGGACGAAGGGATACTTCGAAGTATTATAACATGTAAAAGAAACGTAGAGAATTCAGCAAAAAACATGAACTGCGGTGAGATTGTGCAGCATGAGAAAACATAAAGCATAATTATTGAACTGGTCAAATTTCTGAACAAAAAATGCTGATATAAAGCTGTATTGTTCTGTTTGTGTATCGCTGAAATATATTGTTGTAAAAAATCAACCTTGCCCTTATTTTACCTACAAGTATACATTGAGTAAAGGACGTTTTGAGCATTTGAATTTCATTTTACATTAATGAATAAAAATAAAAGATAACCAAGTCATTATGACATCTAGTAATTAATGCATTATTAATGCATTATATTACACAAAATGGTTTTAATTTTCATTTTGAAGATTTCATCCATAAATACTCATTAACGATCATAGTTCTTTTAACTGCGGTATTTCTGATTTTTAACATTTATTGGAATAAGTATAAATGAATTGTTGTCATATTTGATTATTTTTATGCATGTATACTTCATTGAAAAGTTTATGCAACGTTTATAAGATCTAGTAATTAAAACATTAGATTACACAAAATGGTTTTAATTTTTATTTTCAAGATTTCATCCATAAATACTCATTGAAGATCAAAGTACTTCTGACTTCGGTACTTTTGATTTTTTTTTTTACATTTATTGGAAAAAGTATAAATAAATTATTGTCATATTTGATTTTTTTAAACATATTTCATTGCAACGTTTAAAATTTACATTATACACCCACACAAGTAAAACAGAAACAAATAATATGTCTCCACTTTGAATGGGAGACATAAAAACTAATTTTACGAAATCTTGATACATGTAACAGAAAAGAATTTTAATCTTGTTAAAGTGAAAAAAAAGTTCTCATTTCCCTATAGCAATGTTTTTAAAGAGAAAAACTACTAAAGAATCGTTTTATATCCAACAAAATGTTTTTTTTCAAAGTTCAATTAACTAAAAACAAAAGATAAAAGGGAATAACATGCTTTCACAATTCTATAGAATACATCACATAACTTTTGAGGTTGTTCAGACTTTTTTTTTTTCAATTTTACATGCCAAATCAATTTGAAGTCTTTCCATTTTGTTCATAAATAGTAATGACTGCATCACAACAAGAGGCAGGAACCGCATTCACTGAAACATAACATTAACGTGCATAGACACGGTCACATCAAGACTGGATTCATTAAATTAGTGTTTTAATGATGAGAATGGGTGATCTAAAATTCATTTGAATCTGGACGCTGCATGGGAAAAAGGGCATCCAAAGAAAAGCGCCAATCGATTTTGTGTTTTATAGGAGAGAGAACTGAAGACACTTTTTTTGAGATACCAGAGAGAGAAAAGGTAAGTTTTTTTGTCTTAATTGAAATGAGTTTTTAGAATATTGTTCGTATCATTTGAATACCAAATTTTGAATTATAATAATAGGAGAGAGAAAAAAATACAGAGAAAGAGAGATGTTAGTATTGTAAAAGTAGACATTAGGGCTATTGAGAAAAAATAGATAAATTAATACTTTTATGTACAGTCTAAATTTTACATAACGTTTATATTATTAAGCATTTTACGTTTTTTTTTATTTCTTTCCTTTTTTCTACCAAAGTTGAACGGAAACATGATAGGACTTTTTTCTCAGATTCTTGGAGGTTAGTCATCTATTGAAAGTATTACATATACATGTATATAATGTAAGTTAAAAATTTGAGAATAAGTATTTTCCGCCAATATAAACATGAAAACTGGATTTCATGTTCATTGTTACACGTATTTCATATCATGAAACTCTCGTTTTCATTAATTGTTTTAGTTTTTTTTTTTTCAAATGTGACCTTAAAATAAAAGACACCATACAGTCTGCCACACATGTTTCATATTTGGATATTTTATTGAGGTTTGACACCAAAGACAAAATAATACTCAAATTTTGTCGTGTTACAGACTAAAGAGACAAAGGCCACCGAACAATTCAATTGTTTGAGTTCAACTTTTTTCATCATCAACTTTCCTTATGTATCGCAGCTATATACTGCATATGGTGTATACATATCTATCTTATTCGCAGTCTACTAATACATAAGTTGATTTTGCAGGGTTTCAACATCCTTGATTAAAATCAACATTTCCGAAATTCTATGTTCGTTATAATGACCTTATCAGCAAATTCATGTACTTGTTCATCCTATCCCTGCGTCGAATTTATGCTGATTTGTTTCATACCCTTTGTTAGATTTTTTTTGTTTGTTTACTATTTTGACTTTATTCGGAATGTCCCGTCTACCATATCAAAACATGGGAGTTACAAGTCTCCATATATATATTTCTATGAGTTTACATGTCTTCAAATCATTTTCACAGTTGCCTTAAGTCTACTTAAACAGCAAATGTAAATATTTTACAATGTTTACACTCGCAATTGTCTCATCTATGACGTCACATATTACAACATGGTCTTAGAAAAAACAGAGGAAAAGATAAAATCAAAGAAAATCATAATACTGTAAATTTTATTTAAAAAATCGATATTTTGTACTTGATAGCTTAAATAAAAAAGACTGTCCCAATAGTATAATAAATTCCATATTCCACTACAAAATATTTAATAATCTCTATACATTGTTCTCTAAAATTAGATCAGAGGTTGTTATTTGATCTTATGATGTTTAAATATTGAAGATGCATTCATAGTTCACCCAATGATGGTACTTTCGACGTAAGAATTTCTTCGCCCATGAAAAATCATATTCCCTCAGGTCATATGTACTCGTACTTTATTCATTTATTGCATGATAGTGAGGGAAATATGAAGACTTATTCAGCCAAGAAAAATCATATTCCCCGAGGGCTTCGCCCGAGGGGAATATGATTTTTCTTGGCTGAATAAGTCTTCATATTTCCCTCAATATCATGCAATGAATTGTTAATTATGCCGAAACAAGCAAAATCTAAATTAAAATAAACATAAACTTTCCAATTCGGCACCGCTCTCAAATTCACTTAAGTAAAGTTACTAAAACCATTTGGTCAACACCATTTTGTGACGTAAACCAGGCTATTGTGACGTCTACTACTATCGGGAGTTTTCTTTAACTAAACGATAATTATTGCGGGAAATGCCTCAAGTATCCGAAGAGGTGGTATATGATGAAAAGCGTGCCGACTGCCGTGAAATATGAAGTTTTACGGCCCGATCACGTGATAACCTAGAACCAATCAGATAACGTGTTGTGTAGAATATTTATAATGAGGTATAATAATAATGCTATGTATATAATATCAAATACTAGGATTATCATTCGGTTTAATTGACCATTTCCATATATGACTCTACTTCTTAAAAAAATCATTACAATGTATATCATAAAAAATCTTCATTCAACTCTTAAAAATTATATACGACACAAACAGGGAAAAGTCTTTTTTATGTTGTTTAACGTCCCTCTCAAGAGTTTTCACTCATATGGGGACGCCGCCACTTGCCGGTGGAGAATTCCAAGTTTTGTCTTATACTCGGCACTTGAGCAGTGAGTGATCTTTTTCGTGCCAGTACTTACTGCGACTTCGGACCTCGGTTTATACGGTCTCATCCGAAAGATCGTTTACCCCGTCCACGTGGGATTCGAACCCGGGACGTAAGGATCAACGCCTTTCTTCGCGACTATAGAGCAGACGCTCTAACCTCTGCGACACTTTTGGATATATATACAATTAAAAGAAGTATTCTAGTTTGGGAATTATTTCTTATAATTTTCTTATGTCTCTACAAAAACGTAGACTTATATTCATTTGTCATTTTGTACAGATTCCCTTGTGATTTTCAAGTTTTTTTTTCTAAAATGGAAAAATCTAAGAATAACGTGAGTTTCCGAAAGAACTACGAGCAGACACCGTATAATAGAGCGTTGAAACATTTGGCCGTGTGCGTCTACGTATAAAACTGGAAGTGTTTTTACAAGTATGCGTAATGTATGTGTACCAATACGTTTAACACGTCATTTCAGCGTGTCATTTTACAATGATTCTATGACTTTGATTAAAGGAGCTACATAGATGTACGTAATAAACCTTCAACATTAGAACCAACATCGCAGTGCATATAAATATCCTATAATTTGAGAACCTAAACGGTCTTACTTTCGTGTACTTCTGAATTTACACGTTATGAACTTGTAGACTTGCTCGGCATGCAAAACTAATGACGTAAATTGCAGTAAATTTTAATGGGATTTCTCTAACTACGTCTATATGAGTCAATATGACATCATTATGAGAAGGGAAGTACATAAAAAGTAACTATTAAGGAAAGAACAAAAAATATATATTACTTTAAAATCGATTTCAAAGGAAATAGATCTCTATTTTATTTAAATCTTAAAGTCGGTCCTGAGACCGTGAGAAATGTGAGAAGGCAAATCTAATAAACTAACTACAATTCGAAATTTTATGCTTGGGGATTGGCATGCAAGAGATTTTATATGAACAGTCTATACAAGGTAATTTATAGATTCACTCCATAGTGCATATAGATTTGTCTGTTCTGTGAAATAGACACAAAAATATGTCTGAAATACGATGCATAAGCATCAATTAAATTCTAAAGTGCAGTTATTGATTTACATCATGTAACAATACATTTTGAATTTTTGGCAAAGATTTCTTTTTTGAGAACCATTGGAGAATATACTTTAGTAAGTTAAAAGTATGTGAGATAAATTGTCAATTATTGCTCTTCTGTCTCGAAAGAAGAAATACATGTCTCGGATAGGATTCTTGCTTGAGAGATTTTTGGAATCCCAGTCACCGATGCCTTGTTTCTCTGTTTTTCCCATTCATGGCCGTTGCTCTAGAAATCATTAATAGCATCACCATTAGGAACTGTGCGATATATTGTACTGCTCAAATTACTTTTCCAAAGTTATTAAATAGTTTTTCTTTTTTCGAGACTCGAAATGTTATCCTTCCTCTGTCATTGAATATGTGTTTTAAAATTAATAATGTATCTTTGTATTATAGGTCTAACAGGGGGTTCATTGATCAAACCCCAGGGGCATGCTGTGTATTAGTAAGCTGTTAAATGATTAGACGTTTCTAAAAATACACTGATTTCCAGATATCGCATGCTCGAAAAAACGCAATTTCTTGACCATTTTCGTTCAGAGCTTCAGAATTTGGCCATAAATATTAAATCTCACACCATTTTTGATAAATATAGCACTTACAGAAAGAAAACCAAATACCTGATTCCTCATTTACTTACAATGGGAGCAGATTTCCTCCAGAACGCAAGATTAATTAGACGGGATCGTGTGTATGTTTGCAAGACTGATAGATAGATATCTCATTCCAGGGAACTTAAATAATGACAGTATTCATGGTATTAGTCAATAAGTAATTTATAAGATTAACATATTATGGCATACCATGCCTATCAAATATACTTAGTCTAGAAATTAATTTCAGGCATATGGAATCTAAATAAAGTAAGAATAAAAAGTCATCAGGGAGGGTAATATAATCAAACTTTGTGAATACATTTAATTTTCTCTGATATAGGCTTGCTGACGATAAAAACAGGAATGAAAACAGGCACAACTCTTTCATCTACCCAAAACTAAGACGGTTTTTATGTCAAACACTTTATGAGATGATGATCAATAACAATAAATATCATGGATAATGAAATTGGTAGAACTGAATTACCTTGTATCTTTGTTACTAATGAAGACATTATCAAACGACTATAGAAATCAATTCGAAAATGAAACGTGTATGGTTGTGGATTTGATAAATGCTATGTATTGCATTTACACATTTTCCATAGTCTAATGAAATGTGGATTGGTTCATCTTGCAACTTATTAAAACCTTTAGCTAAAAAATCTCATGAAATCCACGATAAAGAAAACCTAACCAGAAGAATCTTGTCACCAAAATATCTGACCTTGACATATCCTTTCAGTTTTCTCCCAGAGATTAATGGCATCGATACGACTGAATCAGAAACTTTATGGTCGAGAGTCTGCCTTTTAATTATTTCTTCTTTCAAAAGGCTTAAACAAGAATAAAAAGCACAGGATGTTGTATAACACAAGTTACTTCATATCAAATTAGTGATCGGATCTTAGAACAAAATAGTTTTTTTTACCCTAGATCTGTTGGTGTTGAATGAGCTCTGTATTGTGCAATAAAAAGGAGATGAGAGCTGTTAAGAAATCTCTCACGTGGTTTCTTTATTCTTTTTGAAGTTCTTAATGTAAATTCTCGATAAATTTCATATAACATGTACTTTAAGTTTAGCAAAATGTTACAATTATGACTTTTCCTATGAAGATGTATTTTGCTTTGCAAAATCTCTGTATGATGCAAAAATGATATATTTTCATCTTAAACTTTTCTTTATACAAATTTGCTTTGTGCAATCATTATTTTTGATACAGCTCTTTGTTCAACATAGTTTTGTCGTAATTATTTAATGGATCAATGAATACCGTTTTAATTATATTTTATATTATATAACAAGGATACAATATGTTACAACGAATCCGAAAAGTATTTTTGATGTCCAATATTACGATTGCGTTTTAGGAAAACTAATTAAAAACTGCTCGTTATCGCCATATTCATTAGCTTTAATTGCACATCTTCCACACCTGGTCCCTGTTTTAATAACTAAAAAGAACCTATGAATAAGGTGAACCTTTGCAATTTATTTCCTTATTTACTTTGATAATAATGTGCTTTTAAGGTAATCTGCTTTTCAAGCACACACAATGACTCTTGAAATTATATCAGGTAAAAACCGCCTCAAATTAAAGTTTGAAATTAAAACTTTTTGACTCAGGCAACAATTTTTATTCTGTGCATCGAATCTTAAAATGATTCAGTCGCATCTCAAAATGATTCAAGGTTTCTTGGAGTAAAGAAACGATCGGTTTAAAGTTATCTTAACGTACCATTTCAAAAATGCATGCTAAGAAAACCCTTACTTTTTAAATTTAACTTCATATTCCAATGTATAGATAAAATTAAATAAGAGGAGATCTTTTATGTTTCGCAATGAAAACACCGTTTTACACCATGTATTGGATACCAATTGAATAAATTTGAAGAAACGCGTTTAAAGAAATGCACTTCTCTCCAAATATCAATAGGTGTACCAAATATCAATAGGTGTTTATGCTGAAATACATTTTTTGACCAATTTTCTATTAGAAAGAGCATAGTGGATGCCTTTATTTGCTTTTCCTTTAATACATTTTAAATTTTCCTACATAACATGGTTAACTAAAATTACTTGAGAATTCAGTTTGTTTGTTGTTTTTGTCCCTTTCAAAAATTTTCACTCATGTGGAGACGCCATCACTTGCTGGTGGCGAGCTGCAAATTTTGTCTCAGGGCCACTGAGCAGCGAGGGATCTTTTAATGCCAGCACCTACTGTTACACGGGACTATATAAGACTCATAATGTCTGACCTCCACGTACCACCGCGACGCAAGGATCATCTAGAGCAGACGCTAGATCAGACGCGACTCTAGCGACGCTCTTTCCACTTTGCCACGCGAGCGACACTTGAGAATTCAATGAGATGTGTATAAAAATATGTTTAACAACTGAATCTCTTATATTATATTCTGATTCCGATCAAACTACCTTTATGTGAATATATTGTGTTAAACTTTGATGTCGGAATTTTTTGTTGCAAAATTGTAAATAACTATTTCAATGACAAAAAAAAATAAACTTCTGTTGTTCATATTTTTGATGAAAGAACAATACATAAGCTTCGATTGAATAAAAATTACATTATTGTCGTCCTGTACAATAATGATTCCTTATATAAAACTGTATATTGGATTGTATATAGAAGTCTTTCTTCTGCTTTATTTTAGTCTTATTGATCATGAAGGTTTACGTTACATGCAAAATTTTCTTAATAACACGTACATTTTAACAGCAAAATAAAATTTTCAAAAATGCAGCTCAGTCATATTTTTTTAAGTAAATAGGCGAGATTTAGAATGTCAAGCTCTAGTGTTTAATCGGAAGCTATTTTGCAAACTTAGGCTCTTGTTGTCAAATAAACATACTCGTGTACAGTTTCTTTTCAAAAGAAAAATAGTGCTTGTTTTGAAAAATTTTGAAATCACAGTCAAATAAAGGGTATAATGTTTAAGTTTTATATTTTTACTAGATTACTCTTTTCAATTGAAAAAATCGCATCGTTAAAACATATCTTATCTTTATTACAGGGACGAAATGATAAATAACTTCTATCTTTGAATGTAAAACTAAAAAGGTCTAGGAAAACAAACTGTTCAGAACACTTATGAATGAAATGATAACTTCAAACACGTGAATGAACGTTTTATTTCAATGTATAAATTTCACAACACCAATGTGTAAAATTTTACAACTTTCTACCTAGCTATTCTACGACGGCGTATTAGTGCCATTTTAACAATGTAGAATTTTTTTTTAAATCGTTTGTACAATTTAATAAATCGTTTGTACGATTTAATAAATCGTTTGTACGATTTATTAAATTGTACAAACGATTTACTAAATTGTTCAAACGATTTAATAAATTGTACAAACGATTTAATAATTTGTACAAACGATTTAATAAATTGTACAAACGATTTAACAAACAAATTGTACAAACGATTTATCAAATTGTACACACGATTTATTAAATCGTACAAACGATTCACTAAATTGTACAAACGATTTATTAAATCGTACAAACGATTTAAAAAAAAATTTCTACATTGTTAAAATGGCACTAATACGCCGTCGTACGATTCCTTGTCAACAATTCCTTCTAAAAGAGCATGCTTTTTCTTATTTTACATAACAGAAAAGTGTTTATTTTTTCAGTTAAACTAGACACGAAAAAAAGCTTTATTTTACATAGTTCTCTGAACAAAGAATCTGAAGAAGTCATCCACAAAATTACTTTGTTAAATTTATTAACATTCTACACACAAGATCAACTTTTTTCAACACCTTAAATTCATATGGCGGGGTGCTTTTCACTTCATGCTTAATCCTTTCTTCTTCTTCTTCTTATTTTTTTTTTCTATTTTTAGTTCCTAGTGTAAATGTTTAGTTCACGTAGTTCAAACCAAATTATACTATGAAATCTGTTCACACTACGCACTAGAGACACACGATTAATTTATTGACTGGCAAAGAAAGGCGAAACCAATATAAAATGGTCACTGTTCTATTTTATTTTTCCAGAAAGTAAAGAATGAAGGAAAATTCTCAGGAAAGTAATCAATAACCATTACGTTATAATCAGTCAATCAGACACTTCTAAAAGACAAACTACATCGATTGTTTCTTGTGTAAATATTTTCTTTCTTTAAACCTAAAGCTTCAACCAGCAGCTCGATCACTCGAGACCGCATGATGGTTTCCTTTTAAAATTAAGCAAACGATTTGCAACCAGAAGACATAGCAACATCTCAAAACACTCAATTTCAAATTATCCGAAACATTTTCCACACAAATCTGTTTAGGAAGAAAGGATAATCCTTTGAACTTATACTTCCTTCATGAAATTCAAGCATTAATTGTCACTTTCTTCCGAAATATGTGCAATTAGCTAGTTTTCGTACATCGAAGTTAACGCAAAGGAGATTTACATGTATTTTGTTTGCTTTGCAAAATACATGTTTTCTTCGAGTTACATTTCAATACAACAGAATATAATTACACGTTTACTTGTATTTTGTTTGAAAAAGGATAAAACTAAAAAGGATATATGTAATTAATAAACAATTGGGTATAAGCATCCATTTGTGAAGTTTCAAATCTTATTTGTCAACCATGATTCAGTATATTAAACCAAATAGAATTTTTATACTAATGAAATTAAAACATTATCTAATATACTCAGATTGAAAATTAATAAGTATAAATTATCTACGCGAGTATTCAAGTATTGCTCCTGTAACATTTTTGAAACAATATCGCATTTTATGTTTTTATAAATATTGTATAGTTTAAATATTTGCATTTCAGTGAGAATCAAATGCAAACTAGAATTGTTTAGTGCAAACAGTGCATAGCTTTTATATTTTAATAAAGTCAATGATGTTCCCCAATAACATTAAAAATTGTACATGTATGGAGGAGTATTGACATATTTATTTGGTGCTAAAGGAGGTAATAATCTTTTATGCCCGGTATTAGTATCATCTTAAAATTTTTATGTGTCCTTTGAAAATACACAGAAGAAAGGCATTACGAAAAAAATCTTAAAAGGAAGAAACGAGACCTTAGGGCATTAAAACGTCTACATCAATATCTCTGGTTTCAAATACTCATAAAAAATATCGACTAAAATCACGAGCCTAGGTTTCTTTTTTCCTTGAATTTTTTTTTTATTTTAAGAAAACAAATTACGTTTTAATCTTTTATTTGATTATCATGTTTTATTTTTATTGAATAGGAAAGCACTTTAAAAATGACAATTATGTGAGAGAGAAGAAATCATTGAGTTTTCTAAAACCTGGAGAATATTCAAAGATGTTTGCTGTTGAAACCATGATTAGTTTTGCGAACACATCAGGTTGGAATGACTTCAGTTTCTAAATCCAAAACTTTTCCTCGCTCTTTCTTTTGAGATTTTGTCTATTTTGAGATATCTTCAATTATACTTCTAATGTCAAGTATTTCTATTTGTGACCTATAGTTTTGAGGCTGAAATCTTCTTCAATTAGTCCGTTGGTCTTTTTGGTCTTAATGGCAGAACAGCGATTAAAGAGTTGTATGCGGTCTCCCGTTCTCCCATCATAAACCACTTTTGACAAACCTTACAGCTGATTAGATATAAGTATTTCCGTTTGATTGAATAGATTTTCTTATATTTAATAGCTGTGGTCAGTAACTGGGCTGTTAAAACTGCCTATGTCAGAACTGTGCTCACATAGAAAACATCTTCTGTCAGATCCAGTTTTTAAGCTCCTATTAGGTAATGGGTTATCCAATTTAGTTCTCACAATCATATTTTCTAAGTTTAGCCGGCGCCTAGAGGCAACCAATAAAGGTTCCTTAAAGACTTCTGTCATTTTTTTCTAAGAATAAAATCCTGCACAGTCCTATTAAGAACATTGTTAAGAATGGGATGGTATGCTTTACTTTTGAACCCTGCTGCTCTTGTCTTTCTCCTTGTTTCGTAAAAATATTAATGGAATAATAAAAAGTATTCAAGCTCAAAAGTCTATTCAAATAATACATGTATATATCTGAAGCACAGCAATCAAACACGGAGCTCTAAACCATAAGAGGTGGGATCTGATGCCATGGAGGAGTGAGCATCCCCTGCCAACTGGTTTTCCCGTATTGTGCTCCTTGCGAGAAATGACGGGATAATTCGTAGACAATTCAGGCAGAACAATACACATAAAAAACGTCCATATGTATTTGACTTAAAGTTCGTATGTCGTGCTCTGCGATCTTTAATATAGCGTTTGTACAGTATGTTCTTAGTAGCCTCTATTACATAAATTGGACGGAAGGTTGCTTTACTTTATTTCGGATACAACACATTTTACTAGTCATTGTGTATATAGAGAATAATACATACCCTTTTCCACATCACATCCTGTATCAGCCCGAGACACCAATATCAGCCAGAGGGCCGAAGGCCCTCTGGCTGATATTGGTCTCGGGCTGATACAGGATGTGATGTGGAAAAGGGTATGTATCATTATGTTTATTACATACTTAGTAATAAAATGCAGCATGCATTAAGTTGAGAAGAAAATAAGTAAATAATCATGCATGGACTTCTTACATACATGTACATGGTCTATTGTCTCGTACTATATGGGTTTGTTTCTACTTCTATTTCAATGCATTCGATCCGTAATTTGAAAATTATCTATTACACGTATTTGTAAATTAAGATTAACCTTAATTTTAAAAAGTTAAAATTAAGAGAATATGAACCCACCAAAATTGTGTATGATCACAAGTACTGTTTTTGTGGTTTAATTTACTATGGGTGTGATACTGACGTCACAATAGCCGTATCAGCCTTGAAGGGCTGATATGGATTTGCGGGGCTGATTAGGTTATCAGCCCCGCAAATCCATATCAGCCCTGCAGGGCTGATACGGCTATTGTGACGTCAGCCATATCGCATATGCAAAAAAACCTGTATTTATTACTAAGTGTGTAATAATTGTCTGTAATATATTTTTGTTTGTAAAGAAATTTTCGACCTCTCTGTATTTGGATGTTTTCTTTTTTTTCTTTAATCAAAAATCTTTTTGATCTGTTCTGTTGTTTTTTTCTTTCTTTTTGTTTTGTTTTGTATATGTTTTTTTATTTATATATTATATTTTTTTCAAAAATGCTAATCAAGAACTGATCTTAGTCAGGTAAATGGATCTCTGTACTAGCTTAAGGAAAGTTTGCATGTCTTGTTATACTAATATATCCTAATGGGACAAAATGTCGGAAAAATGAACATGTTTTTAGAAAGAACTTCTTTATTTTCATTCCTTAATACATTATTGATATATTTAAACATTGATACATATATAATGAATAATTTTAAATAATAGAATAACTCCTTATTACAACTGCATTGGCATTTCATGTAGACATTTCTTGAACATTGCATACCTATCTTACCAATACACATAAAAAACCAACTGAGAACAAAAATATTTAATAAATTATTCATTTTCTTTCCAAATACCTTATATTGACAAAGTAACACACAAAATAAAATTTATCATGATGAAAGTACGAAGTAGTAATTATTTCCAGACTCTCGTTTACCAATTGAAATAATTCCTTCAATATTTTCAATGGTTCACTAGGATTTTATTGAGGGCAGACGACCATCGATTCAAGCTTCAGGTCAACTAAACCGCGTTTGATTGTTATATTCTCAATGCATCTTTGATTTTGCGGTCTGCTCTTACAAGCAAGAGAAGGACCAAGAAAAATACTAATTTGTTGGAATTGAACTCTTTCATTCTTCGGTATACCACTTTCAATTGGATAAATATAGGATATTAACTAGAGGAGACTATACCTAACGTAAGTCAGCTTTCATATCTTTTTGGAAATTTTTAAAATGGTGTTGCCTCAATGTGTTCTGAATTATATTTTTTTAATATATGAGTTCAGTTATAGAAAATCAATTTCTATAACACTTATATCTTTTTCTGATTTTATTTAATCAAGATATTAACTTATTATTTCAAGTATTTTGTTTTCCTTAGATTTCATACTTCTACATGTACTTTCAGAAAATATTACATGGTAATATTATTTTATCTCTGTAAATAGGAACAAATTCATTTCAATCAATGAAAACAGATGACGCACTAGCTTTCAAAGTTGAAGCAATATTTCAACCATACAATAACAGAGTGATAGAATCATCAAAACTTCAAATTGTCTATAATAGTTTGCATGTTGATCGTAATATTGTGTTGTTTTTTTTCTATCTTATTATTTTTTTTTCGAAATCAATTTTAAGCGTCTGAATTAGACTTTATCTTTTCCCTTATAAAGCAAAAATATGCTGATTTGTAAATTTCAGAGAGATTGAATACACAGAAATGCGTTGCACATCGATTTTTGAAAAATGACTAGCATAAAAACAGTAGGCTTATTTGCGTCAGAATAAGCTTAAGAAAACACTTGAGAGAGAAAAAAAAGAACGCAATCTGAATAAGTTTATATTTATAATATCATATTAGAATAAAAATGTACATGATGTCTTCAACGATTTCAATATAATATTCTTGTTATCTACCTTTGTTTCTGGTTTTGTTTCTTGTGAATCCATTGTATTAATAATATTTACACAGTTTCCACCATTCAATTGTGTACAATAGGAGGTGCATTGTCATTTCAAAAACAAAAGAAACATCTGCAGCATTGTTCTTTTGTTTTTATTTGATCCATATTTTCGTACCAGATGTTGGAGTATCTGTCAGATATATACATTTATAATTGATGACAAGATATTCTTGATTAGTTCAAAGCCATTCTGACTTTTATATATCTGTCATGTTTTAAATATTACAAATGGCGTATCGAAGTATTGGAGAATAAAGGAGTATTGTTTTTATTTATCAATAATTCATATTGATATCGGCCAAAAATGTAAGTGATAAAGTTTTTTCTTGGCTTGAGAAAGAAAAGAAGAGCGTTGAACAATTCAGATTCTTTTTATGCTGAATAATCCGAACGTGACAATTTATAAAGGTTGAATAGTTTGTCATGCAACATTTATGATAAATTTTTAAACTTGAATAAGTATTTCATAACATCAAAAACCCTTCTCATTCCTGTTCTTCCTTTAATAGAAAAGCGTTCATTCACAAGAAAGGTATGTTTATATTTGTATCAAGTTCAAGTTCAGTTTATTCACCCCAATTCAAGATAGTGGTACATGGGGTATATTTATCTAAATTATGATATCAAAATATATATAAAATGTAAATATCATACACTCGTAAATTGATAGTTCAAGCAGAAATATAAATACATTGCTGATAATTGCAAATTAAGGCTTTGACGCAAGTTGTACATGTAGTTTTATAATATGAAACCTGTATTTATAAGGAAAACATGCTAGGTACGTTAAAATTGAAAATAAATAGGAATGAATTATAAATACACTACCACTAATGAAGGAAAATTTGCTGGCTCCGTGCTTTGTCTTGGGTGAAAATGAATACAGATTATGTGACAGTTTCATACACTATATAAAGATAGAAGCAATATACTGGAGCTTCAATATATAAAGATTTTACATATAGTATACTCAATCTCTCTTGGTAGTTAACTGGAATATGAGTATTCAAAGAAAGACACAGCTCGTATAATATTAAGGTAAGCAAGAGCTCGTCGGTGGGTTTCTTCCTATACACTTTATTGTATTATATTTATATTATTTAGATAATTTCTTTTTATTGTCCACTAGATACATGGTTAAATGATTACTGTAAAAAAAAAATAATAAAATTTAATATAAGTTACAGCATTTTGGGGCATTGTATTGATTATATGTAATTTTACACCTCGTTTGAGAATTTTGAGAATATACTGACGTAATTCGTGTAAAAAAAAATGCTCATATGAATGTTTGTCAAGAGTAGGGAAACGTGTCATTTATCTCCCATACCCCTTTTCAAAGTTTTAAAAGGATATTTTAAAAAATTCTTCATTACTCAGCGCTATTGTAAATCTCCCTTAAGAGGTTTTGATCAGACTCATGATTGTGGTTTTTCACAGAAAAACATTGACTGTCATCAAGGTTGCCCAACTCATATCTACACTCACTCCATTATTTCAATCTTAACTACACAGAGTTCCCTTAAATTAACTTCTGATTATACAAATCTTTTCACTATATAGATATTCATTCTGACTCCTCGTCTTTTTCAGGATAATTTTCCACTTTTTCTTGAATTCTTTTCATACTTCATACTGTGTCCTAGATTTTTAGGCTAGCATATATACATTGGTCTTAATACGATTAACATTTGAAGAACAGTATAGAGAATTAACGTAAATGCACAATTTATGCTCTGTAAGATCCATTGGGCTGAATGTCATGAAAGTTGTAAAGCAGTTTAGGCGAAACATTGGTTCACCTTCTGAATAATGATGTGAAATTACAATCTGAAGCGTACAAGGTTTGTAGATAATTGGTAAATTCGAAAATGAAGTTTGGATGCTAATCTACTGGACTGGCATCACCCCCGTTCATTAGATGGTTCTTGAAGTTGGAAATTCTCACACTCACTCTGTAATAATTTCATTCCGTTAGAAAGCACTAATTCCCACCCTAAAGACACTTTCTTGTGTTTTATCTCTATAAAAAGTATTACGTTAAACTAAGTTAACCTCCTTTTTAGCCTTTAGGATTGACAGTCATGTCACTGGCATATTTTGAAGATTTTTTAAAAGTGGCATTTACTCTATCTTAGAGCAAATTGTTCTTTCATAACGGATGGTTTTGTCAATCAAATTCAAAATTCAAAATTCATGTGAATATTACAAAGTTGCTTCAAACACCTAATCATTATTTTTAGATTTCTATTGCTGTACTTTGATATTTGCATTCGGTACGTTTTTTAAAATTTAACTTCCCTTAAATATAAATTAAAGCATTTAGTCTTTACACCTCGTCTGAGAATTTTTCACTCATATAGAGACGTCCACATGAACCAGTGGAGGTTTTGATTTGAAAGTCCTTCACTCAATATCATTGAAAATTGAGGTACTTGTATCGGGTAAATTGGAAAAAAATCCGAAAAAACTCATTATGTAGATAATGACTTAACATCAGTATGAAAACAGCAGTCAGCATTTGACTTAATGATAGACTGTGTTTGCTGACAAGGTATTATAGTATATCATTAAGTGTCTTCATTACAAATGCGTCTCCCTCTTTGTTTTGCTTATTAGTTATTGATATTTTTTCTCTGAGACTATTTGCTCTGCCGGTAAATTTATCTTTCTGACACATTCTGAAGAAGTCTATCACATAATACAATGCAATCTACATGATCAGCAAATCACCCTGAATATAAATTGGTATGTTTTCTGAAAGAAAACATACTCTAAAAACTGGTGTCTTTTGCAACTTTTTAAGAAAATACGGGAAAATGCACAAGTTAATGACGTCACAATTAGAATTAGGAGGTCGAGAAAAACGATTTGTGTATTCTTATTACATGGAATTCCTATGATTCAGAAAGAATGAATCTTAATTTCTTATATCACTTTAATATTTTTGAAAAATATAGGACTTAATTTGTATTAAAACTGTACCTTGTTCTTTGTATCTGTTATATAACTGATATGGTGAGAGGCTGTGAAAGCATTGGAAATGAAATTGAATATGGTTTCGATTAAAACAATATACATGAATCATGGAGAACAAAAATTCAACATATTGTTATTTATAAACAAATTTGTATCAAGTAATCTGTTGTTTAACTGATATGGTGTGAAATTGTGTTTGGAAGCATTTATGATGACATTTCATATGGTTTCAATAAAAAAAATATCTTGTAAGAGTATAAAATAATTGGACAGAAATAAACCCTATGCCCTAGATATCTGAGGTGTTACTTTGCAAAAAGCTTTGGCAAGCACTTTTTGTCCTTTTAATGGAATTCCTCTGAGAACGGATGTCGGGTCCGCGAAGAATATCGGGTAATGGTTAATTATTTACACTCGATCATAACTTAAGTCTCGTGAGGTTGTAATACACAACATTTCCTGTTGATTCCAGCCTCTAATGACCTTGCACTTTGCAGTCCCAACAACAGAAATATTTTTGTTTATGTACAGTGGCTAGGAGTGCCATAAAAATATTACGCGATTTTCCCGTTTTATTTTTAGGTAATCTATTCTTCAATTAAGACTTAGAAAAGTCGGTGTCAAAATATTCAACTGACAGATTATTTGCTATTTAATTCCCCATTCGAAAAGTTTCTGCGTCATTAAGAAACGTCAACATATAGCATTGAAGGTTTTCAACGTTAGACCTATTCCCCGCGCTCGTCATTGGGCAGTGGGGGTTCTTAACTTGCCATGACATCTCTCTTGAAAGAAATAATCTAAAACACCCGTAATTTTCACTTAATTTGCTTGATCTGGTGCCTGGAAAAGGAATAGTCCTTACCTATGTTTTCTTCTTTGACGCGGCACAGAAAACAAAGCTCGAACCAGCTAGGGCCACCAGTTCACGAAGTGAGTTCCTTCTCGTAGGCTTAAATGACCAATCAAAATGGACCTTTTATTTATTCATATAACTCGACAAGATATTTCTGCAACGAACGGAACATAAAGCAGAATTATTGCAAAAAAAAAATGAAGAAAACCTTTTCAAGTGACCTTTTTCTTGATATTTAGATTTATCGAGACGTATAATCAATAATAAGACATTTTCATCCAGATTTCGACTCGATATATCCCAATGCTTAAAATAAAACATACCACAGAGTCTGACATATCTGTTTTATATATGGATATATTTTACAAGAGAAAGACTTAACGATAACCCCAAAGCAAAACTTTATGATAAACGCCGACTTAAACTTTTTATCGTCACCTCTCCTACCTCTCGCAGAAATAACCCCTTATCACCACCAAATGGATTATTTTTCTCTGATTTTATTCGATACTCACAATTTCTAAAACAAAGTTGATGAAACAAGGTTATATAAAGTCTCGTTTAGTCATCAATTCGCAAGTTCTATGATCGATAAAAGGACCTTAGCAGTAATTACAATTTTTCATTTAGTTGAATGCTAACTGACGCTTTCCGTAGAATTGTAGGACCGTTTTTTAAAACAATAAATTGTCTACGGAATTTTGAGTTTGTCCGATCATGAAAAGGGACACACTGCATAGACCGATGGACAGAAGATGCTTATTCCTCCATGGCATCTGATCCAAGTCTGATGTTTTAAGAGGTCCGCGTTTGCTCCGTTCTCGTTTTGTTTTATTTAAATGAGCTTGATTTCTGTTCGGTATTTCTATATTTTTGCTGATTTTGTAAAAAAGTTATTTTGTTCTTTTCATGTATTTATATTTCATTCAATTTAGAATTCAAGTTATTGTCTTTGTGTTATTCCCTCCCACTGACTTATTCGTATTTCTACAAATGGAAATCTGTATAATTATCGTAGATCAGTCCTTGGTAGATTTAAAATTGATTTACGTTTTTAGTCTTTTTGCGGATGAATGAGTTTGTAAAAGAATTTTGGATATTGCTTTTACAAATATGGTATCGATTAATTTAAATATCATTTTACAAAGTAATAAGATCTTTCTAGGTACTCATCCAATCAAAAATGCAATTCCTGTGATTCTTTCCTTCGATTTGTTTCCAAATATATCTGTAATTGGAATGCAAAAACATTTTATCATAACTGGCAATAACACTGTTTAAACTAGTTTGACTGAATAATGGAAAACTACGTAAAACATAACTATATCGAAAAAGATATTAAAATATTTTTTCTCTTCTTCAAAATTTAAAATGACAATTAATATCTTCAAACATATCAAAATTGAGAAATACAATAAAAATCAATAACTTAAATTGCCAAAAATTGGTTGTAGAAACACTATAGAGAAAGATAACGGGGCAACTCGTTCAAACTGAGATATAACATGAATAAATTATAAAGTTAAATGGCCATAAATTGACTAAAAAGATATTTTCCTAAGCCCAGATAACCAAACTGCTAAGAGAACTTAGATGTTTGATTTGATTTGTTTATATTTCACATTATGAATTCTTTTAACTTTTATAAAGGCTATAATTATTACGTCTGAAACCTGCAAACTTTTTAGCAACAAATTGATTAAATTGCTAGTTCCTTATTCAGAAATGCTTTTTTACCAACTGCATTTAACTGTAATGTTTAGGTTTTATCTTTCGCTACGCCGAATTGGTCAATAATAATTAGCATGTAGGAATTGCAATGGAAATGGATAATTAGCCAGAGGCATTTAGCAACTACCAATTGCAAATATGTAAGTGATGATATGCAATGGAAATCTAATTAATATTTAATCATTACTGATAAGCAAATTGCAGTTAGTTATCTGGTAAACAATCTAAATGAAAGACAAAGGATTGGAAATTAACGTTGGGCAATTTATAACTGACAGTTTGGTGACCGTACAATGTATTGCTCTTCAAATGGTATTAACTACAGGATATTTTTCAAAAGGTGAGCACAATTTGTTCCGAAATGTATTTTTAAAGCTACAGAATTGCTTTTAAATGGATCGCTGTTCGAACCTATTTCTGTGCTACAAAATTACCTTTTGAAACAGGTGGGTGGCACACTTTTACACGAAAAGTGGTGATATTATTATTTTTCAGAATGGATATTGTTTAAAAAAATGTTAATAATTTAATAATAAATTGCGATGTGGATTAAATGGAGCATGTTAGGTTTACAATAGCAAACCTATTTTTAACTTTATTGAACACTTTTTATATGCAGTTTTCATGCAAACAAAATGGTTTTATTTTGCAGATTAATGAAATAATTATTGAGGAAATCAGCTCTCCTAGCTTGAATAATCCTCCTGTTTTCTCTTTTTTCTTTACTATTTGTATCGTTGTTAAATACTAAATGATACTTTCTAGAAATTAACACTCCATCAAAACGGTTTTATCAGAGTTAAAGTAATTTAAGAGATGTGAAAATTATCTTAGTCATTGATGGCCTTCACATCAGATCAGCTGGCAGAAGGTAAATAATTAATTATTTGAAAGAAAATACACTTTATTTTAAAATTCCATTAAAACAGTTTTGATGAAGTTTTGTGTCTCTCTAGAGAGTAATATTCTTTTTTAGGAAATAGATCATACAAAAATATGTCTCTTAAATCTATTGGAGTATGAACTGTTTATACATTTTTTATCCTTACTAATATTGGTTTTATCGCGTAGTTGTAACTTCATCTACTTTTATTTATTGAGTTCTGCTTAGTATATTAGCATGCAATCATCAATGCTATTTGGTCTAAAGGAAAGGGTCATGGTAACAGCATTAAAAGAATAATAGAAACGATACAACACCAATAATGGTGTGAATTCTGAAATTTCCAATCGGACTCTTTATCTCGGAAGTTTTCTGTAATGGTTTTATTACTATTGATGCTTGTTTTGTGGGGTTTTAATCTCGAAAGGGATGAACTAAATGTATTTTATGAATCAGTTAGAGTTGTCAATCTCTACGTATGTGTGTTTTTAATGGTTTTTCTCTTTTCAGAATTACTGTTAATTAGAACGCCAAGGTTAATTGTCAAATTCAATTAGTTGCACCCATGCACAGAAAGATACTTTTCTTTGTTCTGTTTATAAGAAATGAGATTTATCATGAATATTTGATTAGAAAAACTACAGAAAATAAGTAAATGTACTTGCAATTGAAAGTAATCTTTCTGGCAATATTTTATATATTTGAAAGCACGTTTCCTTTAGAGCTAGGGTACGAAGTTCATTGAACAACTAGACACCATAGAATTTACCATTAAAATACCTTCCAATTAAAAACGTGATGTCCCCATTCTATCACTGAATTACAATATATAAAAGCTTTTGTGTCTGAATTCTCTATCGACCAGAAACTGTCTTATTGGAGATTTATTTGCGTTTTATTGGTACATGTCGGTATAATTACCAAATTCTGCTATGTCACGGCAATCAATATGGACAGCTGTGAATTATATGTCAAATAAAGCATTTAAGGAAAAAAAAAATCAGAATACTTGAACAGTGTGGTACACTCAAAATAGTTCATCTTTAAACAAGGTTCAATAAATAATTGTATTAGTTAACTTCCAGGAAAGAGAGAAAATACTTATCTAAATGTTATCTTGATCATCTAGCGCCGCACATTCGCTCCTGTACGGTTTAGTGGATTAAATAGAATATTATCATGATCTTGAAAGTGCTAGTCTTTTTATTTCTTTAAACACGTAAACCATAAGTGTACAAGAAAAGAGTGAATGCCCGATGTTTCGCGATTGGTAGTCCTTGTGCTCCATCCATTATGTATACATGGCCAAATCTAACGGCATCTCTTCGTGTCAAAGTAACTTTGATCTTACAGACCGCTGTAATTCATTATGCAGGGGCAGTAGGAGGTCTGGATCAGAGTTCTGTGTAAGGGGACTGAGTTCACACCCGAACGAACTTTGACACATATATGTACATGGGGAGATATGTTAAGAGTCAAAAATGGATGTCGCTTCATATTATTGGTAAGCTTGCTTGGAGACATAAAACGGTTTAAAGAGATTGTAAAAAGGGAAACTTTATGGATTTACCGCGCTCTTATTACAAAGTTTAGCTTTTGATATAACAGTGATTTTTTGAAAGGCTATTATCAACAAATCAAACGGATTTTTTGTCAATGATCCTCTTCATTCTTCTGAATATCTTACAATTGAAGACAGCTTCATATCAGTCTTGTGAAAGAGGATCTCCTAGAAGGTTTTATGGGGTTTTATGGCTCTTGAGAATAGGATTTTGCGTGAGTTGTAGAGAAATAAGACATCCAAAGATGAGTTCATTCATAGGAAAATCAAACACTTCACAACCTAGACTTGATTAAAGCGTTTTCACTCCGTCGATGCCATCCTATTAACTCTTGCCAGCTCAAGGTTATGTGAATAAACCATTTGGAGGACAAATAATCATTAGCGTAATGGTTCCAAATGATGAATGGGCGTGTGGCAATCTTTCTTGGACCTCCACTGATCAAATAATTATTTTGCAGGAAGTGCAATTTTGCATGGAAGGCAAATTAGCAGTGGGATGGTTATAGCTACCCTATAACAATTATAGTTGTTCTTAAAACTACGTTTACTAGACCTTCGCATCATACAATTTATTCTAAATTATAAACTCTTGGGTGTTATGCAGGTTACCACTTTCACGCTTAAATTGCATGTCATACCATTGTTGAAAAAAAGGTGAATATAAAACTTTATTCAACGATCTTCAAAAGTTCTTTTACATTCATTATCGGTGAAAAGAATTAATGATGTCTGGTACTTTAAACATATATAAGTCTTCAGCATGTACAGTACTGCTTACCTCTTATATTGATCTCAGTATATTGCCTATCGTTGAAAAGTATATGACCGTCCTTTTATATTGAGTTCATTTAAAAGAGAGACAATGTTAATCACTTACCGCACTCTTGAAAACAATAGCTTCATCGCAAGTTGCTAACAAAATATTTCATTTTTTGTTTTTGCAGTTGGAACAGAAAAATAATCTACTAATGGAATGACTGAGAAGTCTCTTCGGTTTGTGATCATCTATTAAGAATTGATGTTGGCTATTTTAAACTTTACCAAAAAGAACGAGCACAATGTGCCATTCATCAACATGGACGTAAATGTGTCTCTAAACAGTGTATTCGAGAATCAGTCGAAGGATCTGCCGGAAGAAAATCAGCAGGACACGGTATTCATCATTCGTCGTTATGCACTCCCTTTGATCTGCTTCTTAGGAATTCTTGGAAATTCGTTATCAGCAAAAGCGTTTCTTGGACCTGGACTGAAGCATGCTTCATGCAGTTTGTATCTAGCCGTCCGATGCATATCTGATAATGGTTTTATATTGACACTATTTACCGCCTGGTTAGACTTTGTTCACGTTCGAGTATTCCATACGGAGGCGATTTGTCAAATTGTTGTGTTTCTTTCGTATCTCTGCAGTTTTATCTCTGTCTGGTGTGTTGTCTTTGTTACCATTGAGAATTACGTCCGAATTTGCCATCACACTCATGTTAACCGGTTTTGTACCATTAAAATTGCCCGATATGCTTTGCTTACATGTTTTCTTATAGCCCTCCTTCTTTACAACTTTTCTCTATGGGGAACACAAGTGCAACAACATGGCGATCAAAAATATTGTCTTACAAAACGAATATTTATAAAATTGGAGCAGGTTATCACATACATCGACACTGCATTAACCTTGGTCATTCCATTGCTCATTATTCTTGTTTTAATGCTTCTTATCATAATCAGTTCTGTTGATGCTCATAAGAGACAGATTCGATTAGCCTCGACTTCAGCTCAAAACAACAATGAGTCGAGACGACGAGTCCTTCCTCATTCAAGAGTTACGCGATTGCTGTCATCAGTATCAATCATGTTTCTAATTTTACACACACCTCTGCACGTGATCAGAATCAAGGTGTTATTCGAACACGTACTTCGTAAAAATGGAAACGAAACTTCTGGCAGTGACATGGACCGCACGCTTCAACACATTTTCGTTACGATGTACTACCTGAATTTTTCCGTCAATTGTGTGATCTATCTGGTCTGTGGTGAAAATTTTCGAAAAGTATTTCTGGAATCATTTTGTTGGTTCTGTAAATTTCGAAATACAGAACTGGAAGTGGAGGCAGAAAGATTTTCAAACGTAGGGATGACTTCTTCACTTATTTTGGATAAAGACGAGGAAACTGCTATTCAGTGAAATTGTTGTAATTGATAAAATGCTTCTGTGATATTACACCCTATTTCTTTGAATATATTTTCACATACACATGGTTAAATGCATGTATTTATTTCACGTACTTTGTTAAAAGTATTTATTGTTTATCAAAAATATATGAATAAACTTATATTAACAAACTTCTTTTTAAATTTGTTTTGTACTGATAAACCAAAGATATTGGTGGGTTACCGGTACATAATATATAATGCTGATTAAATATTTTTTTTCTAAGACAGGGATTGCTGGAAGGATTATACAGGCAATCCCATTCGTAAAAAAGAAAATTGATGGTATTATCGGAATTGCAATAATTTGAACTTACAAGTTAACTAAATATAAATGAAGCAATAAGTGATCAAAATCAAAATTCCATTAAAAGAATGTAAATCTGGAGCAGAGCAAACACGGGCCGATTTTCTGTTCAGAGGTTGGGTCAGGACTGTATCATGAGGGAATAGGCATCCACTTTCGACTTTTCCCACCGGCCCTGTACCCTTTGCCTTTATCGGACAAAAAGGAAAAATTCTATACAATTTATTATGAAATATTGGTCTAACAATTCTTTGTACGAAAAGTGTTTGTCAACATTCGAGTAAACGGAAGATTATATTTGCATTGTACATCATTTGAGAAATCTTGACTCTACACAGGGTTGTTCGTCATTTACATTTAGATTCTGATTGTGCACACAAATACTCCGAAATTAACATTAGAAAGATGCTTGAATTTTGTATTGGCAATAAGTTTGTAATTTTTGGAGATCAATTAAGTCTTCCAACAATCTGTAGGAATTCCTAAGGGTAGCAATTGCGCCCCGTCATAAGCAGATTTTTTTAAAATTCATATTAAGCTGAATACATTAAAAAATTTCTGCATAGAAATAAGTTCTTTAATGTAGCCTAGAATTCAACAATTAAATATTTATAAATAATATTTACGTTTATTCGATATAACTGTTGAACTTCAGGTAAAATATTCCACAGAGTCTAACACATTTTTTCTATATAAAGATATCTTACTAGAGAAGAAAGTTAATGATTACCAAAATAAATGTCATGATTTCAACTTTTCCATTATCAACTTTTCTTATTGTGAATCAATATACCATTATCACATTTGTTATCATATGTCAATGTTAAGTCATTATTTTCACATTGAATTATCTACGGATTTTTCTTTTCGCAAAATCATGACAAGGAGAACACAGCGGAAATGACAAGTCGATAAGAGATGCTTACTCCTCCATGGCCCCTGATCCCACCTCTGATGATTTTAGAGGTTCCTTTTAACTCCGCTCTGCTCCTGATTTGTATTGTTCTAATTGACTTAAAGCTTGATAACTGTACGTTAATTTCAAATTTCATATTATTTGTCAATAGCTTGCTTTGTTTAAGGTTCATAAACCCTCTGCTCACTCATATAAAATTTTGCTTGCACCTTAATGATTTTCCAAAATAAATGTATTTTTTAAGTAAAATACAAACAATTATAGTATAGCTTGCGAGGCAAAATTCGACAAAAAAGACACTTCAACTTGGCAAATCTATAAAGGAATAATAGACATTTATGTCATTAAGAGTTATCTCTCTTATGAGAGCATTGATGACCCTTAATTTGAAAAAAATGCCTCGTTTTAGAAGACATTGTTGTAGGTAGAACATGCCCTGAAGTATCACCTATCGTGTCCCCGAAAATCTCTTAAGTATCGAATTAACTGGTGGAACCTCTATACGCAAGTGAGAATGGGTAATTGCTACAAAACTCGGGGAACATTAAAAGGTTTTAGGGCCATTCGGGTTCTAAGTTTGTTTATCAACTGCAACCATCAAGGCCAATTTGACCGATCTGAGGTAGTATGATGTACTGTCTTATATGGCAAGCAGTGGTTTCATAGACAAACAAGATAACTGATGCTATAAATCGCTTTTTAATAAATAATTTTTAGGGTAAAGTGTACTTTACATTGATTTTACACATCATTTCACACACTGTCTCGATTTCAATTTTCCTTTAAGCTCTCTTTTACGGTAGAAAAGAGATTTATAGATAGCTTCAACCTAGTCCAAAAAGATGATGGAAGAATTATGTACACCAGTTAAATGCAGTTATCATGTAGAGTTAACATGGTATTTTGACCTTGTGCTTGATAATCATTTTACAGAAAATATTTTTCAGAAGCACAATAACATTTAAAAATTTCAGAGAGAAAAGCACTTAAATTACTTGATATACTTTCTGCGACCATAAATGTGTTTGGATAACGAAAAATAACGACCATTTATTTATTTGACATTTTATAAATTGGTTGAGGAAAGAAAGTATGTAATTATGATATTGCATTATAGATTAACATGTAACATGTACATAAATGTATATCCTCGAAAAAAGTTCTTATATAACAGAGGACTAAGGTACATATTTAAAATGGAATCTAACATATAGTAAAGAACTCGGTCAATCTATAGCAAATAATGAAGGTAACAGCGATAAGAAAACAAGAAGTCTCTGTCGAGACTGAAGCTCTACTGGTTTGTACTTAGGATAAAGAAAGAGAAAAGTAGCAGTTGGGATATAAAACTTTACAAAAGCAATAAAAAGAATAATGACAAAAACCGATACACAGAATTATGTATCTTAGTGTAGTCTACTTGTGTGCCAAGTAATATTGAAATCAGACCAAAACTGTAGGAGAAGTAGCATTTTGAATGATTTTCACAAAAAATTCTATTTTTAGTAACAACTGCAACACAATTCATCGAAATCAAAAACTGATACACAGAATTATGTATCTTAGTGTAGTCTACTTGTGTGCCAAGTTATATTGAAATCTGACCAAAACTGTAGGGGGAGTAGCATTTTGAATGATTTTCACAAATTTTTCTATTTTTAGTTTCAACGGCAACACCGTTTATTGAAATAAAAAACTGATATACAGAATTATGTATCTTAGTGTAGTCTACTTGTATGCTGAATAATATTGAAATCAGACCAAAACTGTAGAAGGAGTAGCATTCTGAATGATTTTCACAAAAAATTCTATTTTTAGTAACAACGGCAACACCGATCAATGAAATCAAAAACCGATACACAGAATTATGTATCTTAGTGTAGTCTATTTGTGTGCCAAGTTATATTGAAATCAGACCAAAACTGTAGGAGGAGTAGCATTTTGAAAAATTGTTTACAGACGGACAGACAGACGGACGGACGACGGACGCATTACTAACGCATAAGCTCTTCTGGTCTCTGACCAGTAGAGCTAAAAATATGTGCAATTTTAATGGTCTTGAAGTCATATTTGAGTGACAGAACAAACTATACTTAAAACAGTTACATACATATTAAAATGTACAATGTTCCAAGTATTTAAATCTTATTTTATGTTAAACTTTTTAAGTTAAATAGCAATCAAATGCTTTTCATACTAATTGTTAGTACATTATTTATACATTGATTGACGACGGATTTTTCCGTTATTTCTCGATCATGACAAGAAGCACATGGCGGATGTGACTGGTCGGCAAGGGGTGCTAATTTCTTTATGGCACCTGATCCCACCCCGATTTTGGAGTTCCGTGTTTGCTCTGCTCCTATTTTGTATTGTTTAATGGACCTATGTTCTTTAATACTGTTCCATATTTCCATATGTGTCAAAGCAATAAATGTGCATTTGATCATTAAGTGTTCTTCCGACATTCTAAAAATCATTTGGTTGAATGGGGAGCACCAAATTAGTTGCTAAGTAAGCAAACTAAATTTTATTCAGGGTTGAAACATTTTTTCCATATTCTAACATGAAAAGGTTGTTAAACATATTTAAAAAAGACATGAAAGTTGAACCTAATTGACTTCAGTTTTTCTTTTATTGATGTTCTTGGTAATAGCAAAATAATTTTTATCTCAGTTTTAAGCTCTTTTTCCTTCCTATGATTTTGAGACTGATGTTATACAAATGAACGACACGCAAATCATGCTCTTTCTACAAACTTTAATGTTCATAGATTCCCCCAAAATAATCTCTATCCCACATTTCAGTCGATTCTGTGTTCTAAACAGTCATCTTTTAATCCTTGAATAGACATTTTGTCTACAGGAGCCGAGATAAGTTTGCTGGAGTGAGGGGAAGACGTCCATAGAGAAATATCTTGATAGTGTCCTAACTATACTGTAAAACCATGCAAGTCGCCTTAATCTACAGATCCAAAGATCAATGTGCCCTTTTACTCGCAACCATGATATAATATCCTACATGTAATTGTCCATTTTTCCAAACTATTTACTAGCACGAAAAAAGTTTCGGAGGTGGTGAGGTCCATTTTTGCAATACGAAAAAATTGTTCAACGTATGACTTGACTTACAAGTTAATAAACATAAAAAAGATAACTTGATCATGTTCATTTATTATCACAGAACTTGTTTGCAAGGATGGTTTACTTGTGACAAACTTTGGAGATAATAATTACATCTGCAAAAACGGCGCATATCCAACAGATTGCAAAAGGTAATGCAGATCTGAAATGTATAAGAATTGCTACAAAAGTTTCGTCAGATTATTTTATTTGTTCATTTTGATACTACATAAAGTAATTAATATGTAAATAAATATAGTTCCGTTTTAGAACATTTTTTTCATGCCAAAGTACCAGAAAAATACTTATACTGACAGTGTCTTGTATCTGTTTATATTTTCAGATGTAAATTTGAACGAATAAAAAAGGAAGAACAAAAGGATTTTTTTTGGAATATAGTTGATGAAACATTATCAATGTACCTTCTTTTAATTTGTTGCAGGATATTCAACATTTAATTTAATTATCGGAGTATAAAAGAGTGCTATTTTGCTTTACATTTATTGAAAAGTTTAAAAGATGGTATTTAAATTTTTATTTAGAATACTAGCAGTACTCTGAGGTCGCATCATTCCGAAAACCAAACATGGACATATTGAAGAGTATTTAAATTTAAACGTTCATTAAAACAATGCAAATTTGCAATTATGGATACACCTCTTTAAACATCAGAGATGGGACTAGATGCCATAGAGAGGTAGGCGGCTCCTGTCTACCAGTCACGCCCGCTGTGTGATCCTTCTCGTGATCGAGCAAAAAATAAAGGAAAATTCGAAAACAATTCAGAGTGTAAATAATGGTCAGATATTAGTATGAAAAACAGTCAATGTATCGACAATGGCACTTGTGAAATGATGACTGAAAGGTTGTCGACTCGGTTTTAGTGTTTGAAAACTACAATAGAAAAACTCGTAAATTTTACATCATAATTATGCTCATTATTATTACATTCACTTCAGTGCACATGCCATTTAAGTATCATTTATCGTCTGGGTATTTTAGAAACGTCTCCAAATACAATTACTTTTATTCTAGAATTACGGTTGTTAAACTGATCTTATAGCAGAGATAATCCATATCACTGCGTCGTATATCGGCTGATTTGTTTCATGGTTAAGCCTTTGCTTTAAATATAATTTAATTATTTCACAACGAAATGATACGTCTATCTGATCAGTACATAGGACTCACGGGCGTGACTGGTCAACAGGGGATGCTTACTCCTCCTCGGCACCTGATCCCCCCCCCCCCCCTGAAATTTTCGGGGGTCCGTCTGTTATGCCCCGTTCATAGATTTGTTGTTTGTAGATATACCGTTTGTTAACTTCATCTTTTTTTTTTTACATTATATTGGAAAATGATAGCAAAATTTACAAATGCTACGGTAGACACATTGCTCAAATTATAAAACATCATGCACCATGAGTAATATCATATTGTACATATGATATTTAAGACATTCACAATTCTATCGTCTGGTTTCCAGAAAATGCATCTATAGATTTTCTCTGTTTATGAAGTGCAAAATATATATTACTTATAATACTAATGATTTATAAAATAAAAATAGAAAAAAATGTAAAATTTTTAAATAGTTGTATTCAAAATTTAAGGAGCATATACATGTAAGTGTATTTTATACATTTTCTTTTATAATATTTTGCCCTTTCTTACAGAACTTTCCTTTAAGATTCATCAAAAACACATCCACTTTGCCGGTGTCTACCTATACATAAAAATAGTGAAAATCTTTCCTATAAAATTACAATTTTTTTATCCTGTTACTTCTTTTTTTTTGTGAATTGACGATGCTGCAAAGCATTTACAAAAACCCACCCCCCCCATTTCATGAGAGGCTGTTAATACCCCTCAACTTGTTTGTCAATATTTTGCCTCGTTTTGGAAATTGTGCAAGTAGAGCATATTCTTGCATACTGATTCAACTAGGTGATATAAGCACAATATGTAGGTGATAATAAAAGGTATTATTGCTCCACAAATAATGAAAGTTAACGATAGAAAGCTGAAGTCATATTTTTATACCCCCCGCTTGAAAAGTGGGGGTATATAGTAATCGGTATTTCCATCCTTCCGTCTGTACGTCCGTCCGTCCGTCTGTTACGCTTAGGGGTACCCATCTCTTATCCGCAACTCCTCTCATACCACTGAAGGAAATTTAATGAAACTTTTACAGAATCTTTATTACATATTGCAATTGTGCACCTCCTATTTTACTTTTTGGTCTGACATATATTTTGGATTTTCCAGAGCAAAACATGAATACTGCCAATATATTCATATGGGAGGCGGGGGGTATTATTTAGTGAGCTCATTGCTCACAGTACCTCTAGTTTATCATAAAATTTTGTAAAGTTTATCATTTTTGAGTTCAATGGGTTATATCGAGACGACATATAAATGGATGCCACTATTGATAATTGATAGGACTTCCTCTATATATCTTAAGGTATCTGTGGTTTCTGACTAGATGAAATATTCAATGTGTAATTGCTTATACCATCTTTAATATATTTATAGGTTAAATTAAAAGAAAATATTTTTCGTACAACTTTATATATATATGGTAAACTGAGTTTGAAATCTACATGTAGCAGGGACTACATTTTTGGCGGAATGGTGGCGTATGAAAATATTTTTTCTCAATCTCAAAATTGTTATAGAACAATGAATTTAGTTACATGATTGTCTTTTTCTTTATTTTTGTATAATTTGTACACAATCAAAGACTTGAAGAATATTTCGAATGTTAGATAAAGCAATTTTTGAACATTTTACTTGGTGTGAAAATGTGCTATTTTGAAAAATCTGTATGTAACGTAAACCATTATTATCAATTAAACTAAAACTAGAGGTACTGTGAGCGATGAGCTCACTAAATGATACCCCCCGCCTCCCATATGGTTATAACTGGTGAAAAAGTCCATGTTTTCCTGTGGCCGGGTAACCCAAAATATGTGTCCGATCAAAAAGTAAAATAGGAGGTGCACAATGGCAATATGTAATAAAGATTCTGTGAAAGTTGCATCAAATTTCATTCAGTGGTATAAGAGGAGTTGCGGATAAGAGATGGGTACCCCAAAGCGTAACAGACGGACGGACGGACAGACGTACAGACGGACGGAATTAACGATTACTATATACCCTCCCGCTTTTCAAGCGGGGGGTATAATAAAGCAGAAGAATGACTTATATAAGCAATCCAAACCCACTGTGGGACGTGGAGGCCGGTCTTTCGGATGAGACCGTATAAACCGAGGTTCCGTGTCGCAGTAGGTGCTGGCACGAAAAAGATCCCTCATTGCTCAATTTCCCTGAGTGCCGAGTATAGGACAAAATTTGTAGCTCTTTACCGGCAAGTGGTGGCGTTTCCATATGAGTGAAATATTCCCGAGAGGGACGTTAAACAACATACATTCAATCAATATATGCAATCCAATATTCAGTTTTATATAGGAAATCATTATTGAACAGGACGACAATAATTTACTTTTGATTCAATCGAAGCTTATAAATAGTTTTTTCATCGCAAATGTGACAACAGAAGTTTATTAACGTAATTTTTTTCTGTCATTGAAATACTTCTTAACAATTTTGCAACAAAAAATTCCGACATCAAAGTTGCAGCTCATATTGCTTTAAAATAAGGGACTAGAATTTAAAAATATATGAGATGAATATGATTTTCAAAACAAACTACATTAAAGCTTCCAATATATGTACATATCTGTAGAAAGTGTTTTTACTCTCTTAGAAAACAGTAAAAACCCTTTTTTTTGTTATGATTTAGTAACTTTGTGGGGAAAAATGCAAAATATTAATGATTAATGGCAAAATTTGAAAATTTACGAGTTCTTAAAATATTAAAAAGCAGCTACTTATGAATTCAAACATCCTTGGGCCCGTTTTACAAAAGAACTTACCACTAAGATTAAAAAAAATTATACAAGCAGATTCAAAGAATTGTGGTCCCCCGCTTTCGGTGCTTTTTGGATGAGATGTCATTTTTTTTATGACATTTTGTGTCTAATCTGAACGCCCTATCATAAGTCATCTATTTAGAAATTATCACTGACCTCCAAGGTCTCGCTTTCGGTGCTTTTTGGATGAGATGTCATTTTTTTTTTATGACATTTTGTGTCTAATCTGAACGCCCTATCATAAGTCATCTATTTAGAAATTATCACTGAACTCCAAGGTCAACGTCAAAGGGTTAACGTTCTTGGTACCCAATGAAAAGTCTTTTCAAAAGGATTACATATGGGAAGTATGAAAGTCCTAGCCCTTACCATTCAAAAGTTATGGTCAAGGTTAAAGGTTTCTCATGAGTACAAAAATCTCCATGGTCAAGGTCAAAAGGTTAAGGTTGTTGATATTAATAGCCATTCTCTGTAACCACTTAAACTTCGCTGCCATGCATGGTCACCGATTTTGATGAAACTTCACCTATGTTTAGTACTTGACACCAGAAACAAATATCAAACAAAATTTTGTTGCTATGTGTCTCCGTTGCTATGGCAACAGACGGAAAAGTTTGAAAAATCGAGATTTTCAGCCACTTTAAATCTTGACTGTTGCTTAATAAAAACTAGAAAAAGCAAACAAACCATTCTCACAAAAACATGACACCTTGATGTCACTTATACTGTAAAGAAACTGTTTAGAATATATCTCTAAGTAAGTGGTAACCAAGGGTACATTTGGAATACATTTAAAATGCTGAAAAACACTCCGTATTCACTAATGGTAGGTGTTACATGTACATGCTCAAACTCAATCAACGACTTAAGAAAAACAATAAAAATGATTGACCTTAAGTACATAAGTATAAGCAATATCATTCTATAAATAACTTTTATGGTTGCCATGGTAACACAGTGCAACCATGCAAAACCAGTAACTAAGATTTGGTTAATGCTACTGTCTTAAGGAAAAACATGAAAATTCAAGACTGGCAAATATGCATCCTTAGGACCTTGCAACACCAAAACCATAAGAAAAATTTAGTATAATTGCTACTTTGTGGTGTTACCATGGATACAAAGTACCAGTGCTTAAAAGTAATTATTTTTCGCTGCATTAAGAATTAAATTGCCATTTAATTAAGAAATTAGAAACAAATTAAAGGACTCAGCTTGAATAGTACTTATCTGTTAGAACTGAAGTTGAATATCATTTGTTGATAAAATCTGATGAATAAAACAACACTGTTGCTATGGTTACCAAGAAGGGAAAATGTTAGATTTTGTGAACTTTATATCAATATTTTAAACTTTAAGACATGTTGCCATGGTAACTATAAAACATAGCAACCAATTTTTGCCTGATTTCAGTTTAGGGTATCAATGACTTTTATCATAGAGAGTTTGGAGAAATTCTGAGACTATGCGTGCCACAGCTCCTATATAAAATTTCAAATCATTACAGAGAATGGCTTTTAAATATAAGGTCTTGTCACAAAGAATACATATGTGAAATATGAAGGTCCTGGTATCTACTGTTCAAAAGTTGTGGCCAAGGTTAAAGTTTTTGAAAAGTAGGGTCAAACTCCAAGGTCAAGGCCCGAGTTGGCAAAGTTCTTGGTATTCAATGAAACCTTGAAGGTCTTCTCACAAGAATTATATACTGAAAGGAAAAAGAAACGCAGGGTAGCATAATTGTCGCTAAGAATTTGACCACATGACCGAAAATTGCGAAAATTGGTCAGATGGGAAATTTAGTTACTGTGCATCAAAATCAGTATTCAAAATTACTCAACCGTAAAATTTATGACGTCACGTAGAGAAAACGCTATAAAGCCCAAAACACGCGCAATTTGATAACGGCGTGTTTGTCCACAAATCTTGTTGCATTATTTGATGCATATGAGGTATGCACATCGTTTTTCAATATTAAGAGACATTATGAATTTATTGCAATCTTGGCACAGTTTACGGAAGTTCAATGGGGTCTTGTTTTCGAATTGCCTAATTAATGAAAAAGGCAACAACGGTTTACTAAGCAGTCTCTTGTAAATTTTCCCCCATAAAACTTTTTAGCCGTTGTCAGAGAGGGTCTGGAGTGGATTTCAATCAACCGTGACGATGACGTTAACGCGAAACAAAGCCATGTTACGATCGGGTTATTCGTCCTGCCATCTCTTAAATCGCCACCTTACAACCACAAAAACAGCCATTACTAGTGTACATGATTATAATCATTACATTCATACGAAATTTGAGAGAAAACAATTCCGCAATTTGGTTTTTTGAGCCAGTCAACTTACTGTTGTATTCCTCTCACTGGCGCATGCGCACGCCGTTTGACTTATTTTTTTTGCGTGGTTACCCATGCTAAATATAGCCAGGGTTTGAAAGATAAACACTCTGATGAAATTCCATGCAAAGGAGAAATAAGACTCTGACAAATGCACGAGATGGACATTGAAGATAATGAGAGTTTTCGATTTTCCCTTTTGGGGGGTATCGTCATTTGAGCTTCAATAACTCATGAATAATTACACAAAATCATATGAGAATTTGGTTATATCTTTTTGAAAAATGATTTTAAAAGTTAGATAGGAAAACTAAAAAGTATTTTAAGAAAAACAAATTTAATTCACCTCAAAAGTTTACCCTGCGTTTCTTTTTCCTTTCAGTATATATATGAAGTATGAAAGCCCTAGCCCTTACCATTAAAAAGTTATGGTCAAGGTTAAAGTTTTCTCATAAGTACGGAAATCTTCAAGGTAAAAAGTCAAGGTTGATGGTATCCATAAAAGGTTTTGCTACAAAGAATACATATGTGAAAAATGAAAGTCCTAGTACCTACCATTCAAAAGTTATGGCCAAAGTGAAAGTGTAAAATTTTTGTGTAAAAGTGGGTAAAACTCCAAGATCAAGGTCAAATTTAGTGGTACCCAAAGAAAGGTCTTGTCACAAGAAATACACATACGAAATTCATAGCTCCACTAATTCAAAAGTTATAGGCAAGGTTAAAGTTTTTGTGACGGACGGACAGACTGACGGACAGCTAGACAGACGAATGAAATTTAATGTCCCCTCGCTTTCGCGAATTCAAAATTCGCGAAAAATGATCAAAAATGAATAATACTGTTTGAAATTGCCAACTTGAAATTATTTTGCTGTTTTTCTTTTATATAAAAAGATTAAAACCATTTTCAAATCATTGTAAAATGGGACGTTCTGGACAGAATTAATTTTTGGTCTTTCTTAAACCGGCTTCTGAACTAATTTATCGTGGGGAATGGTTAATATATAATGTTGAAATGTACTATTCGATATAAATCTAATTTTTACGTCTTTAATATTCTTAATTTTACTTATCTCTTTTTAATAAACCTCATATATTTATCCGTATGACATATACATGTGTGCACATCTATACTTAAAAATTAACAAATTTTGCAAATAAACTGTAAAACGGCTGCACGTGGGTTCTTACTGAAGCCTATAGGAATACACTAGGTATAAGGTGATGTCCGTAAACTTATATTCAGATTTCGCTCGCATAGTAATTATTCATATCGTAAATTAAATTAAAAGTCTACTTTCATTTTCGATTAACAGCCTCGAAATAGCACTGAAGAGAGAAAAGTGGTGGCGGATCTAAGTAACTGGCAATTTTTTAAAAACTAACGACAAGCAAGCGCTTCTTTATTTCATAAAACGTCATTTATGAATTATTCAATCAAAATTTGATTTAAGTGATATAAAAGAAATAAGCTTTGGTCATGGATTAAAAAACCAAATGTGCAAATCCTTTCCGTTTATGTCTATCTCGCTATTTGTTGAAAGTTCTAGAAAGTCAGGCGGCATCGAACCCGATGTCTAAAAGAAAATCGAGGCGATTGTTTTCATGAATGGACATAGAAATAATTGTAAATAAATTGGTAACATAATGAGTTTGTGAATATATCTTAGTAAGTTGTGCTAATGTTTTATAAATAAAACCTTATGGTTATCTGTTTAGACATATAAAATGGTACAAATTGTTTTTTTAAATAATTTACTTAATTGCTTTAAAAATGTGTTCTTTGATGAATACATTTCAGTTGATTTTCTAAATACAGTCTTTCATTTATGATGTATAATATAGTGCAACAGAATAAAACTGCTTTATAACATGTCAGAAGAAGAGGCCTTTAATGAAATTGATATTTGTAGAAGTAAAAAAAATCCAAAAAATATTAGGAAATGTATTTCTTATAATTATCTATTTCTGTTCCTAAACTAACTGCGGGACTTTGAAGTATTTCGTCATGCTATATTCCTGTGTAATAAACTGTCAATAGAATCTGAAAGATATATAGTTTTTGGAATAGTTCTGTTAGCAGTAAAAAAAAAAATAATTTCCCAAGCGCTTGCGCGGGATTTCAGCTAGTGAATATCTAAATGAAAAAATTTTATATAATAATATCAATCATCATTAAGGTGTTCTAATTTAGGATGACAAAGAAACAAGACTAACTTAATTGCATTTTTCTGTGTTAAACGGTTATTATCAGTATGAGAATAAGTAAAGTGAGAAAGATGTATGATCATTTACCCTTAATATCAGTGAAGTCCGACATTAAAGGGCTTAGCGTCGGAACTTGATTAAATTCTGAATCAGTGAATTCAATGACCTGAAATCATACTTTCAATAATTCCGTTACCAAATATCAAGTAATTTTGTCTTTTAATTTCGAAGAGTATATTTTCTTGAAAAGAGTGAGTGATTAAAAAAAAAATAATAATGAATATTTTCTGGTGGCAAATCTACACTGAATGAATTCGAAACCTAAAAAAATATCAAAATACGTATTGACCCTCAAATACCCTGTAGAAATCGCAAGTTATACTTGTTTCTCAAATGCTGAATAGTATTATTGAAAAATTTTCATTAAGAAACTCTGTATGTACTTATTATGTATATCCAGAGTTTCTTTATGCGAATAAATAAATAAAACAATTATTGAAGCAAAGGTTCTGTAACATAATGACAAGAATACGTGAGAATTGGGAAAAGGACTGGCAGATGGCTTGTCACCTTCAGACGTGTGCCATCATTCACATTTCTAAGAAATCCCATCTAGTCAAAGAATCTTTTACCAATATCATAAGGTTCATATCCTAGAAGATATCCCAAGTGGCAAATACTTAAGGAATCACTGTCTACTTAGTATAGAATGCCAGGGCATCAACAATAGTGGGAAACATGGAATAACTTGCATAATGGGCGAAGCCCGTTATGCATAAATTATCCCATGTTTCCCACCATTGTTGATGTCCCTGGCATACTATACTAACTAGACAGTGATTCCTTATATTTCCATTTCATTGTGAAATAAAATAATAGATTTATACTATTAAAAATGAAGACATAAATCTAAATTACACGAGGATTCCCATCCCAATTTCAATAGTCCTCGCCCACTGACGTCAAACACAACGGTAGCCGCACGAGATTTTCATGCATATTTCGCCTCCTTAGCGTCAGACTCAGACAGATGCGCACGAGATTTGCATGCATTTTAGGCCTCCTTAGCTCCTGAACTATTGACCTGCCTAATTTACATTCCGGTAGAATTATCGAGAAATTAACTCCGCTAACTTTCAAAGAGTTATCACAGAGAGAAAAATTAGAAATGGAAATATATTAAAATCAATCACAAATAGCTCATGGCAAAAACATATCAACTCAACTTTTTCTAAGACCACGAAACCACGAGAACAATTGGATTGTAAGGAAGGCATTTAGTACGAAGTTGCTTACAGGCTATAACAACCCTATTAAGTATAGTATTGAAGTACATATCAGTGGTTGAGGATTATCATGTAATCCAACACTTAAAAGTTACTCGGCGCTGGGCAGCAAGGTTTGTCACTGGTGATTATTAATTAAGGGATCCAGTAGGTATGTCCACCATGCTATATCAATTCTGGTGGGAACATCGGAAGGCCTTGAACCAAGTGATCATGCAAGTTCTACAAAATTGACTATCACATTGTAAAAGTTCTGGTACATCACTTGCTACATATACATGTCACAAATGGCAGAACCTGAAGAAGAATATTTTTATGCTTACTAACATGCAAGTTCATGTTACATGAATGCTCACCTTGAGATCCCTATGGATTTAATGATATGTTGTACCGTTATGAAAAGTAGTTGTGTGGCTAATGCCCTATATTATCTACATATAGAGGACTGTGATCTAGAAAAATTCTTTAATTGACCTAGTTTGTGATTCGTGGTTGACATTTTCTACCATTTTCCATTACGTCGCAGGTTCGAATCTCACTATGGAACCTGGAGACCGGTCCTTCGGATGAGACCGTATAAACCGAGGTCCTATGTCATAGTAGGCAATGGCACGAAAAAGATCCATGACTGCTCAATGGCCCTGAGTGCCGAAGACAAACTTTGCAGCTCTCCACAGGCAATACGCAAGTTTACAGATTATTTCCCTTGGTGTGCTCTTTCGTTGAGAGGGGGAGTTTCGTTGCCGCGTAAACAGACAAGTGGTACAGTTATTTATATATCGGATACATTGCATCATCGATATACTGGTTTATTATAACTTCATGATTGTAAGGATGTACTTTACAACTCGAAAATAACCAAATTAACGTAAAGGCGTAATTTTTTAAAACAAAAGAAATCGTAACATAAAAAAAATATCAGTGGATGTGAGACTTTTCAGACGAGGGAACAGATATGGACCTCTAATAAATACGATACAAATGTATCTGATCATTAGACGTCGGCAATCTAAATGACCCATTGATTCTTGTTCTTATTATAACAAAAAACCCACTAACTTTTTAAGAAAATGTTTGTACAATCAAGAAAATCAGTTACTTTTTAAAAAAACTACGACGTTTCTTTCGTTTTCAAGTACCCTATAATTGAAAGTAGATTTGTAAATATGCATAGTTGAGCTTGGTACAATTATCCAATGCATCACTGCTAAACATTATTATCTTTCTATAACATTTAGTAAATTTTAAAAGCCATAAATATCTTTCATTAATTTATTCACGTTTGTATACAGAAACAACCTGTCCCACCTCCATGCTGAAATTGATACTTTTCGCGCCTCTATCGTAGGAGAGTTACAATCTCGAAACTCGCGTATTGGTGGCATTTCCATATAAGTGAAAAAAATTCTTGAGGGACGTTAAACAACATACAATCAATCAATCCCTTGTTTGTATTCAGTTTACTTAAATTCCGTATTATCATAAAATTTGTCCTGACACCGTGTTTAAAAACGTACTGTTTATAATCATATACATGTTCAAGTTTAATTTGTTGGTTCTAACTCCAAAGTTATATTGGCAATCATTCCACATTTCTGCTGTTTGCAATGCAATTTGTAGACCAATCCGAAGCGTTTTTCCAGAAAAAATAAATGGTGCTATAAACAGAGATTTCCATTATCAGCTATTAAAGTCAGTCAAGGACTATATGATGTGTCTTTGACTGAAATATGTGCGATGTGGACTCGTACATCCATGTGGAACGGCAGAGTTGGTCTTCTAATAATTTTGTTCTTTGTGTTCCATCTGCTGTTCTCACCGCGGGTTCAAGAGACCATAGCGGCTCTGATTGGAAGGCGGTAATGAAACAGAGTCTCAGTATACGCACAAAAAATCCTACAACATTCAAAATGGTTGCTGGAGATCTTAAAAGAGAGAAGTCTTAGCTTGAAGATAGTTCAGCGCCCAAAAAGCAAATACTAGACAAGGATCGGGCAGGAAACTAAGAACATTCTATCTGGGCTACACCTAATATAAAAGAAATATCGTTTCCAACCCACTAAATTCAAATTTCCCTTATCAAGTTTAGGGGGGGGGGGGTAAGAGAGATATTTTCATGGATATTAGTGCGAGAAATGAAAATGGCTCCACTATAATGTGTCATTAGATGTAGCATTTTGTTTCTGTTGTATAACAGCTTACAAGACTGGTATGTTGTCCAATCATAATAAAAAGAAGGCATTTTGGCCAACGGGATTCCGTAATTGAAAGAAAGCTAAAATGCGCTTCGAGAAGCATGCCAATAGTAAGTGTCACAGAGTAGCAATTGAGAGATCGCATACACAAGTTTCCAAAGGTATTAAAGGATGTTGGCGAATCTCTCGGTAAACAACACTCGGAACAGAAAAAAGACAACAGAGATTGTTTCCTGAAAATACTTGGGAGTTTTTAAATATCTAGCAAAACAAAATATTCCAATCAGGGGGAATCTGGAGAGCTAAAATTTCACGAGTTGGTTAAACTGCAAATAGCGAGTGACCCTGTTTTACAGACATAGATTCAGAGAAAAACAGACAAATATGTTTCAGTGCAAGTTCACTTAAAGTTATGGCTAATCATGTTTTTAGAAATATTATGAAAGTTTTAGAGAATGTCTAATCTCTAACCATAATGTCGCCCGCGTGACACAGTGGTTAGAGTGTCTGCTTTAGAGTCGCGAAGAAGTAAATCCTTACGTCGCGGGTTCGAATCCCACCGTGGGACGTGAGACCGTATAAACAGAGGTGTCGCAATAGATGCTGGCACGAAAAAGATCCCTCCCTGCTCAATGGCCCTACAATTATGGATTCTTTATTACACTTGGGATGTGTGGTGAAATTTATTTATCACTAAATTCCATGTTTTTTTTTTTTTGTAAAATCCCGCGAATATTTTGGATGGATTTCAATGAGTGTATATTGTTAAACGTCCCTCTCAAGAATTTTTCACACATATAGAAACGCCAACACTTGCCAGTGGAGAAGTGCAAATTTTGTCCTATACTTGGCACTCAGTGCCATTGAGCAGGGAGGGGTATTTTCCGTGCCTGCACCTTATGCGACACGGGACTTCGGTTTATACGGTCTCATCCGAAGGACCGGTCTCCACGTCCCGCAGTGGGATTCGAACCCGCGACGCAAAGGATCAACTCCTTACTTCGCGACTCAAGAGCAGACGCTCTAACCACATGCCATGTGGGCGACTGGATGGCTTTCACATCAAGAGGTTGGCAAAAGTTATAACTTTAAACCTGTAAAAATTGAGTATTCAAAGTTTCGAGATGGCTGAGAAATCGAGGTTAGAATCTTTTAAAATTATAGGATCGGCTTTGTTCGAAAAGGGGACGTTTTTGGAAAAGTTGGAGGAGAGAGCAGTGATAAAATTCTGCGTAGACATCGGAAAAGAACCAACAAAAGACCCATAAATTCTTTAAACCATCGGGAAAACAAAACAAAGGAAGCAATTCTTCTGTTTCTATATAAGTGGTAAAACAGATTTATTTTCAGACGGAAGGAAACGGTATATAGGATAATATGCGAGAAGGAATACCAATATTCCGAGATTGCAGTGCTATAAAAAATAAAGAACAAAGTACGTTATTGGTCGATTTTCGCCGAACCTTGAAATAAATTGATGTTTATCTGACTCAAAAAAATGAGAACTTTATCCTTCTAACGATATATGGCTTGATTATATCTGATTATGTAAAACACACCGCAAATAATGATAAAAAGAGGTGTTTAAGCGATCGTAACGTCAGTTCCGACGTTCATTTCCCTAGACGACGTGAATGACGTACATGTCTCTTTTGCGTTATACAAAGGCCTTATATGTTTAAAATGATGTATGATTGTCTGTAAAATAGAAATCAATCCATTCAAAGATATTTTAAGAATTTTATTTGCAACTAAGTTATCATTTTACCATTTGGGTCACGGCCGAGATGGGGTTGGGATCGCTGACGGGATTTTACATGAATATACTAGTATAATGCATATCGAATTATCCGGCTGCTTGCATAGGACACAAAACAACTACAGTAACTCATATATTTTTTCAAGGATTACATATTAAAATTAAAATCTAGCTCAAAATAAAATGTATATTTTCAAGGCATTTTTTAAGCCTTGGGACAGCCTTATCATAACTGCGCAGATGACAAAAACCCCACCAAAATTCAGTCAGTTGTACCTTTAACAAAGCAGTCTGAAGTTATTAAATATTACCATGACCTTCCGTCTGCTGATCATCTTGGCATAGAGAAAACCCTGCAGGAAAGAATCAAGAATAAATATTATTGGCCAACCCTAAAGGAATTTGTAGAAGAATACATAAGAACTTGTTCCAGATGTTCTGCCAGAAAGAAGCCTGTTGACAAAAGAGTTGCACCCCTTAGGCAGTATCTGGTTAGTGAACCAATGGAAAGGATTGAGATTGACATCATGGGTCCACTTCCTTTATCAATCGAAGGCAACAAGTATATACTGGTCGTCTGCGACTGTTTCAGCAAGTGGACAGAGGCCTATGCAATACCCAATCAGGAGGCAGAAACAGTTGTCAAAGTCCTAGTCAACGAATTCCTTTGTCGTTTTGGCACTCCACTCCAGATCTATTCTGACCAAGGTCGCAACTTCGAATCTCAACTGTTTCAACAGATGCGTCAACTTTTTCATGTAGACAAAACCAGAACGACTAGTATGAGACCTGTAACGATTGTGACAATGATGCAGATTGATGTATAGCTTTATCTGTGTTAAACTATAATTATATTGTTTCATAAATCTTAAAGCGATATTATTTCTAGAGTAATAATGCTATATGATATCCGTATGTGTCAGAGAAGTTTATTGTTTATTGCATTAAAGTTATAACTTGTGCAACTCTTGGACATTTTTATTTGAAAGTTGTACATGAATGCATGCGTGTACCAGTGTATACATATACATTAAACATTGTTTTGATACTATCCCTAATGATTTGGCTAATTGTATTCGGCGCGTCGGCGCGCTCGCGCAACAGATTTTGTTAATAATAAAATTTATCGCTTATTCTATTTTCTTGGCATCGGGCTCGACATTCAACGCACTATTCCTCTTGAAAAATGGCTGAAGCCGCCTCGTGGTAAGTTTTGTTTTTGTATTCTTGTATGTATACGTAGGTTCGAATTATAGTTTACTAGGTTTATCTTTATAAAATTATAATAAATTATAAAATTGTTCTTATAAACAATGGGAAACCTGATGAGAAATATTTAGTGATGTTCAATACTTCAGCTTCATTAAGTTTTAACTAGAATTCCCTCGACACCACGTGCAAAATTTAATTAAACATGCAACTTCAAAGCTGTTAGTTATACCTGGTAAGTCGTAAGAGTTTTGAAAGAAGTTTGGCCTGAGTGACGTTTGTCCTTTTCAAACATACTTGAAGTTGCTGCAGGTCTGTAGCGTTATGGATTTATATATTTGTCTAAAATTGTCTTTGACCATAACGCTACAGATCCCGTAATGCTAGTAAGGTGCAATTTACGGCGTAATATTTTTGCGCAGTTTTGGGGAGAATTTCTCAACTATCCAGCATTAGTCAATTAACTGCTTTTCACTTCCTAATTCTAGGCACATTATTGAACTATTAATCTGTATATTTTACTCATCTACTTAACCTGTATAGTTGTCTCTACATGTGATAAACTCACTTGATTAAAATGATTTGATAGATTGCTGAAAATCCACTTTAAGCAAGTTTATTGTCTGTAGAGACATCTATAAATGATTGGAAGGTGAATAAAATATACATATTGGATACAGAATGTGTCTAGAATTAGGGAGTAAAAGATCGTTGATTGACCAGTGCTAGAAAGGAATGCGGGTGGTTTCGCTCCGATTACGTGTTCGCGCCGAGTGGTTTCGCACCGATCACTTGTTCGCGCCGAGTGGATTCGCCCCACATGTAAATTATATATTAGCTTTGAAGTTTTCAAAAATTCTATCTGTATGAGTGCTTATAATGAAGATTTCTAATTACTGATGTATCTGTATTGAAAGATTGATTGCCTTTGAAGTTTCCTTGTTCTACATAATTTAATACTGTATATAAATAAACTGAAAAACAATGACAACCTTCATTGAAAAATCATCGCGATTTGTGAAAAAAATATATATGTTTTAATATCCAGTCCTAAATTATTCCAAATAAGACGATCAAATCTGTTCAAATAGTCATAATTTGGCTAAAAATGGCCTCACTAAATGTATTAATAAAAATTGGGATAATTATCCCACATAACACGACATTAACGCTTGGGGTTAATTAATTACAAGCTACCTGACAGGTAATCGGGGGGAAGCCATACTATATACTACCCATATCTTACCTGTAGATAAACGGGGCGAAACCACTCGGCGCGATACCACTCGGCGCGAACACGTAATCGGCGCGAAACCACCCTACACCCTAGAAAGTGGAGAAATTCTCCCCTAAAGTGCTAAAAAATTATTGCTCTGTTAATTGCACCTTTTTTGCATTACAGGTTCTGTTATGGTCAAAGACAAATATATATTCTATAAAACCATAACGCTACAGATCTGCAGCTAACTTTTATGCAGCATACAGTATGTACAAGGTTCTCACCTTGTGTCTTGCTAACCTGAGAAAAGACACAATGCAATGACCAAAATGGTACTAAATGAATTACATATTATTTTAGGATAGATTTGGTAAGTATTGTTGTATTTGATATGTTTATATTATTTCTTGTTCCTTTTTCTTGTTCAAGTTTATAAATTATTGTTTTTGTTTTCTGGAGAGTAGTCCAAAATATTGACTTATGTCACATTTTATCCAAATTTTAATTGAAATAATTCATTTATATAAAATAAATCTTAGATTTATGGAAACAAGTGGTAATTATATAAGATTAATGATGAAATAACTGAAATCCATTCAATTAATTTTATTAGAAATAATCGTCAAACTTGCCATTGATAAAAAAGTACATATTTTGAAAAATTTTGTTTTTTCGTCCTACTACTACCTAAATGACACTTTTAATGTTGAATATGAGGCTTATGAAAAACAAGTTGGGTAAAATTGAGTAAATTATTATTTCAGTAGAGAAAGACTGGAGTATTATGAACAAAATAATATGTAATCAATGCAAGTCCTACACATTACCTTGACTTAAAACTTGGTATTCTTTATTTGTTGTATTATATAACATGCTATTTAATATTTCAGTGTGACGACAGCGATTCAGAGGAGAGTAGCCATGCTACCCCTTTTGTAAGTTTTTAGATTTGCCTACTTAAAACTTCTCAATTTTATATAAATTTGTTTATAATTATTACCACAATAATAAGAGTAAATGTTTATAATTATTACCACAATAATAAGAGTAAATGATATTAGTAGACATGTATATATGAAACATGTATAAGGAATTGTAATGATCATATTTCAGAATGCAGATGTTTCCAGGAAAGAAAATGTAGCATCCAGTCCTGACAGTCTAGATCTACCAGACCCAGCTTATGATGCAGAAGAGTAATTTCATATATATATATATATATTTTTAAAATTATTCCAATGCTACGAGTAAAACTCTAAGCATCTTTAATATGGCCAAGTTTGTGAATCATATATATTTGTAAATAATCAGAATTTTATCATAATCAGCATTTTAACTCATCTGAACTGAAAGCTTAAGTGAGCTTTTCTGTCTGATCATTTTTTTGTCTGGCGTCCATCTGTCTGTCTGTCAATTTTTGTGTGTACAAATTTTCATTGAGTTTTCTCAGCAACTACTCTTCAGAGGTGCTTGAAATTTCATTATAGTCTTTGTTTTGGCATGCCATATGGTAGGATTATTTCTGTGCAAATCTGATGTAAAATTCCTGTTTATCTGTGTGTCTGTCAACTGTTTTACTCAAGTGAAAATAATCATAGTTTAAACAATGTTTCTTAAACTTATCTTGTTTATTCTTACTACTACTAGACTTAGATGTAAAATCCTCCCGCGTACTCGCTACACTAACATTTAATATCCCATAGAGGGTCACGTCAGAGGTCAAATTCTGAAAATCTATAGACTTATTAGCTTCAGTAAATATAATAATGATTTTGCAGGCAACAATTTGATTGGTTAATAGAATTTGACCCCTGACGTGACCCACAATGGGATGTTGTTAGATGTTAGTGTAGCTAGTTTGCAAATGGATCTGCGTCTAATTTTAAGAAGACTGCCTTTACTAAATTATGTACATATTTTGTATACGACTCCATAAAACCTATTTGAGTATTTCTTTTGTTGCTCAGGTGAGTGATGTGGCTCATTGGACATTTTTTACTAGGTACCTTAATTTCTAAAATAATAATGAAATGTTGAAGAATTTCATTTCTCATTTCAATACTGTACTTGCAGTTGTATAATGTATTTTTCAATTCTTTTTTACATCATTTATATTTTTTTTTCAAGGGATGACCTACCTAAATTGGTAAAACGCAAGTTAAAGAAAACAGGAGTGAAAGAGAGTCCTAACGAAAAAAAATGGAAAGAAAAAACAGGAGGAGAATTTGTTGGGAGTGCAAAAAGGATCATTTGTCTGGATGAAGAGGATGATGTCAGAGAGTTTTCGGAGGAAACGGCAGAAACTGAAGTTGAGACCATTAGTCTTGATGAACATGATAAAGAGCAAACTGTTGGAGAGTTTTCTGATATATATGGGCCTTTGTCATCTGATGAAGAAGAAAATGTAACAGAATTCTTTAAAGACTTTCCAATTTTCTCAAGAAAAATTGGTGGATATGGAGCTGCAGAAATCATTGATGTGCTGATGAAAGTAGATAACCATACTAAATATGTATGTCCAACTGTTCCTTTACAGTGTGAAGAGAATGCCACTTTCTTAGTTGATACTGATAAACTGAGAAAATTTTCAGATCTGACTGTGGATGACAATGGGCTCTGGAAAAGGCCATCAGGATCAAAGTTGTACCTTACAAAGACAGAACGAGGTTATAAGTCCAGCAGACAAATTACTCAATCATATGATTTTCAGCTCAGGAAAAGCTACTATGTCCATGCTGGGACTCCAGATTTCCACAAAATTGTCTACACTATAAGAAACTCAGAAGGACACAACCTCAGACATGCAATTATACAGTATTATTTCCAAGATGGAAAAGTTGTTCCTGTCTTAAAAAATGTTCCACATGGAAATTCTAAGAAAGAAAATCCTTTCATTAGAACAAAACCAAGTGCAATTGCAGAAATGAAGAACAAATCTGTTTATATGCAGCCCAAGAAAGTTGTTGCAGATTTGTTCAATGAGGAAGGAGGATCGTTGAACTTCAAATCACCATCAGATATACCTAGAGACAGAACTCAAATTTACAACATTAACAGAAGCAACCCTAGGAAATACCAGACTGGTGGAAAATGTACTACTAATTTTGATGCCATTATCAAGATGTCTGTTGAGGGCAATTTTGCTCGAAGTTTTGAAATGAAAGAAAATGGTCATGCCAGGTGCTTCCTTGCTACAGATCAGCAACTCCTTGATGTGAAAAAATTTTGCTGCAATTCAGATTCCATTTTAGGCATAGATCCAACATTTGATCTTGGAGGATTTTACCTTACATGTACCACTTACAGACACCCTATGTTTGTCATCAGAGACAGTGGCAGACACCCTCTTTTACTCGGTCCATGTATGATGCATCTTAAACGAGAAACCAGTGACTATGAATACTTCGGCAAAACACTCTCTGGATATATTAAAGATGACGTTGTCAATGTATGGGGATCAGATGGAGAAAAAGCCCTCATAAATGGCCTTCAAAAAAGTAACGCTTTTCAAGGAATCCATCTAATTTGTGAGATACATGCCCGAGACAACTGTGAAAGAAAGCTTAAGTCATTAAACTTTAAAGAACCTAACATAAATTTATTCTTGAATGAGATATATGGACAGCAGCATGGGAACAAACGCATTGGAGGGCTCATTGACTGTGAAACCGAGTCTGATTTTGATTCATCCCTCATCAATTTGGGCAGGAAGTGGGATGCAATTGAAGTTACCGAAACTGGAAGAAAACCCCCTGAGTTTTTTACTTGGTTCAAGAAATTCAAAGCCGAAGAGTGTAAAAGAAATCTTTTAAAACCAATAAGAACAGCTGCAGGGCTAGGATATCCTCCTATAAGATATACAAACAACAACAACGAGTCAATCAATAGTGTGCTGAAGCGTGAAGTTGACTATAAAAAACAGTCCTGGGAGAACATGGCGGTGTCTCTACAAAACATTATCCACATGCAGTATCAAGAATTAGAGAAAGGAGTGTTCAACGTTGGGGAATATAGGCTGCATAATGATTATAATCATCTCTCTGTATCAACACTTAACTGGTCTCAGTTAAACAAGGACCAAAAACAGGACAAGCTTGCCAAAGTATTCAGGTATAATGCAGAATTTACTGAACTGCCAACTCACCATATACCTTCAGTCCTTTCCGAAACATACAATGCCCTGACTGGTACGATCTACAAAGCTCATGAACTAAGAGATGTCTGGAGGAAAGCAGGTCTTCTTGCAGGTGACAAGTCCATATTCACTAAACTTTCATCAAACAAAACATGTATAGACTGTACTGAAAATGTGTACATTGTAGAGGGAAATGAAGAAATGGATTGGTTTACATGTACTTGCACTGGGAGTCACAAATGTCAGAACTTTGATAAGTTTGGAGTATTCTGTGAACACACTATTGCAGCAAGTGAATTCCGGGGAACTTTGCAAAAGTATATACAAGAAATTAAAAAGTGTTCTGAAAAAGTGTCTCTTGATGCCCTGCTTGAGAAACATACCAAGAAATCTGGGAAAAAAAGGTCCAGAAAGGGAAAAAATGATCCCCATACCAGACCTGTGATTACATCGTCAGTGCCACTTTTCACTGAACCTTTCCACAATGAGGATGAATTTGAAGTAAATTTCCTAAAGGATGAAAAAAGAGCCAAAAGATGTGCTGCATGTGGTGTAGATTTTCCAACATCTGTAGTAGTTCAACCATTTGATCTTGTAATGCAGCATCCAGAGCGATACCTATATCCACAGAAAAACCAAGGTGAAACTGAATGGGTGTACACGGCTCAAAAAAAGAGAGCCACATTCTATCACTGCGCGCCAGAGTGCATTCTAAAGCGACATCCCCATTTCACAATTGATAAAATAAAGATTCCTGAAAATATTAGATCTAAACTGAAGCCATGCCACATAAAAATGCTCCAGTCTCATTTTAACATGGATTTGTAAGGCGCTGTAATCAACTAAAAATTTTGTTCTGTATATAACGTTCTGATTTACTTTTAATTGAAAATGCTTTTCTTTGTTATAGAATTCTTGTTTTATTAGTAATTCAGAAGGACACAAGATATGTTTTACTCTTGCAGTTTTATTTCTTGTGACAAGACTGTCTTTGGGAATGGGTACTATGAACTAAGAATCTAGTCAATCTAATGTAAACTTGTATTTTTGCTCAAAACAAAGTTATGTTTGTATTTTTTGTTCTCTTTGTTTGGATAAGATTTTTGTGCTTTTTTTCTTTTTTGACAATGTTTGGTTTATCATAAATAAAAGAGAAAGTTTCATAAATGGAGTATGCTTTTGAAATTTCAACATCATTGTTTAAGTGCCTGTGGGCTTTTTTTTTTTATTCGTGGCCACTTATTAATGATACACTGGTTTTATCAATTTTCATTGGCATCAATTTTTGTGCTATCAGCAAATGATTCAGTATTTAGATCATCATAAAACTTTTGATATGCTTCTTACTTTAATGAACATCTAATTCTACTTTAATTTTCACTCTGCAAAACACAAAAATTAATGTTAAAGGAATGTTGATGGAACCATTGTACATGTATTTTGAATGATCGGATTTTTAATGACAGAGATGAGTGGTTGAGAAGACTACAATACAGGAGCTGACAAATAGATCTTTAGGGCACTTTTCCAAGGGCAAGTACATATGGTAAAAATTCACTTGCCCTACCTAATTTGTGCCCTACCATAAACTAATACTGTATTTATAAATATTTCAAAATAGGAAGACAAATACTAAGTATCATGTAGGCCCATATGCCCAGCTTCAAATCTACAGCTTACATATTTGATTTTATTTTTGATATGTCACTTGCCCACAGGCGAATGGTTGATAAAATTTCACTTGTCCACCCTAAAACTCACTAGCCCTTGTTGTCGGGCAGTGGGATTTGTCATCCACTGCAATATGGGGTGGCAGACCTTCTATATACTGGCACATGATCGGCAGTGCAAATGAACTATTAAAGTTGACAGGCCAGCCATTTCTGTAACTAAAGCCCCCCCCCCCCTCTTCAAATAAAGACGTTAATTTTAGTAATAGAATTATCTAATATGTAACAAGGAATCCTTGTCAAACATTGATACCAATGTATTGCAGCATATTGCCCTAATAATTAAGTCTCTTATAAAGGAGGTAAAACTAGAGAGTCTAGGGTCTTTATGTAATACCAGAAAACTTTTGTCTTACATAAAGAAAATTTATAAAAACCAAAGCACTAAATATTTTTTAAATGCTATTAATGTTTGGAGATATATATATATAGAGAGAGAGAGAGAGAGAGAGAGAGAGATAAATCGAAAGTAGGTAAATATTTATGGATCCACCCAACAAAAAATTTAATCGGGTTCGGGCTGTCGACTTGAGTATAAGCGATAATGCTTAAATAAAGAAAATCCAGGTCATTTGAGTGTTTTAATACAGGGAGAAAATACTTATGTGATATTGGGACGAGATTGGCGCGCTGGTGCGCCGACGCGCCGAATACAATTAGCCAATGATTTGTAGATCGCATAAACGGTTAATTTTCGTATCATGACTCACAGTACTTACATATTTAGAAAAGCATAATCTTATGGTTTTAATTTTATCATCCCAGATTAATATTAGTATTGCAATACGCTATATTTGTTGTAAATGTCGTATCTACTCTGTAACTTTCTTTATAGATACCGCCATCATGATGGCGATATTTTGCGGAATATCACGTCCGATTCTAATTGTAATTTCTCTGTACTTGCATTTTTATCGAAATCTGATATTTATAGGAAATATAGTTAAATAGTGTAAATGTCTTATATTATGATTATCATATTTTTAAATTGATTATTTATTGTTATTGTTAAACATATATTTACAATAGTTACTGCCGGTGGTACCAGAGATCTGCCAGTCGTCCCTAGGGAAGCGCGTGGGTTTCCGGGGGGACTCTCTAGAGGATAAGCATTGCCGGTGGACTCGGGGTTAAGATACTAAGGTAAGAGGGTGTTTATTTTAATTCTTAGATTTTTTTAGTGGGAATTTAGTTATTTTTGAAGTAATTCATCAATTTTTCTTATAGTGATTAATATAGGTTAATCTCGTATCACTATTAATTACTAGTATTTATCTTAGGACGTTTATATTGGGTTATTCTCGAAATTAAACGATTAAATAATTTTGTTACGATTTGACTGAAAGTGAGTCTTGAATTCTTTCCGTGTAAATTAATTATCATCTTTGATACTAGTAGATCAAATAATTTAAAGTGATAATTCAGTTGCGTTTATAGAGATTTTCGAGCAGGAGTTAAGGATTTCCATCCCTAATGGGACCAAATTCTTTACCCTTAAATGTTTGTCAAGTACATAATAATCTGATATTATATTAAAGCATTTTATAATGGAAAAGGATTGTCCGTGAGAAAGTTTAAAAAATGTCATTAATTAAGCAGTAGTTAATTAACAAAGATTGCATTGAAGTCTATGGGGAAAAGCGCTTTTTTCAAAATAAAAATTCAAATAATTTGAATATCAATAAATCCTGCGGTGGAAAGATGCATTGAAGCATTAAAAATAAAATGACAATTGAAAACAATTTTTTTACCGGCTAAAATTTTTTTAATTGATTTTTTTTATTTATTAAAAAAAGGGGAGATAACTCTTACCAAAATTCAAGGTCATAAATTAGGACACATCCCACTATACATACTAATGGTAATACATGGGAAGTATGTCTAAATATACTGAGTATTCAATGCCTACATATCTTTTATGTATTCAATTTCATTGAATTTGATCCTATTAGGGATTGAATACCTTAAGACTAGGATTTGACATGAAAATTATAGAGATAAACTTCTTTCTTTAAATAATTTGGTAGATTGTGTAGATTTGTTAAGGGAGAAATACTTTGGTTATTCTAAGGTATTTCTAGTATTTAATACTCACTATTCGGGTCACTCTCGTTTAGTGCGCCCCCCCCTTTCAACGTTATTCGAAGGTTGTGTTAGTTTGTTAGTAAGTATGCAGAAATTTCTATTTTTAGTAACCATGGCAACACCGGTCATCGAAATCAAAAACCGATGTACACAATTACGTATCTTAGTGTAGTCAACTTGTGTGCAAAGTTATATTGAAATCGGACCAAAACTGTAGGAGGAGTAGCATTTTGAAAGAATTTCACAGAAATTTCTATTTTTAGTAACCATGGCAACACCGTTCATCGAAATCAAAAACCGATGCACAGAATTATGTATCTTAGTGAAGTCTACTTGTGTGCCAAGTTATATTGAAATCAGACCAAAACTGTTGGAGGAGTAGCATTTTGAAACATTTTCACAGAAATTTCTATTTTAAGTAACCATGGAAAAAACGTTCATCGAAATCAAAAACCGATGCACAGAATTATGTATCTTAGTGTAGTCTACTTGTGTGCCAAATTATATTGAAATCAGACCAAAACTGTAGGAGGAGTAGCATTTTTGCTAATTGTATTCGGCGCGTCGGTGCACCAGCGCGTCAATCTCGTCCCAATATCACAAAAGTATTTTCTCCCTGTATTAAAACACTCAGATGACCTGGATTTTCTTTATTTAAGCATTATCGCTTATACACAAGTCGACAGCCCGAACCCGATTGTTTTTGTTGTTGGGTGGATCCATAAATATTTACCTACTTTCGATTTATCTCTCTCTCTCTCTATATATATATAGATATATATCTCCAAACATTAATAGCATTGAAATAATATTTAGTGCTTTGGTTTTTATAAATTTTCTTTATGTAAGAAAAAAGTTTACTGGTATTACATAAAGACCCTAGACTCTCGAGTTTAACCTCCTTTTAAGCTGTAATACATTGGTATCAATGTTTGACAAAGATTCCTTGTTACATATTAGATAATTCTATTACTAAAATTAACGTCTTTATTTGAAGAAAGGGGGAGGGGGGGCTTTAGTTACAGAAATGGCTGACCTGTCAACTTAAATAGGTCATTTGTACTGCCGATCATGTGCCAGTATACAGAAGGTCTGTCTCCCCATATTGCAGTGGATGACAAATCCCACTGCCCGACACCAAGGGCTAGTGAATTTTAGTGAAATTTTATCAACCACTCGCCTGTGGGCAAGTGACATATCAAACATAAAATCAAATATGTAAGCTGTAGATTTGAAGCTGGGCATATGGGCCTACATGATCTCCTTAGTATTTGTCTTCCTATTTTGAAATATTTATAAATAGAGTATTATTTTATGGTAGGGTAACAAATTAGGTAGGGCAAGTGAATTTTACCATATGTACTTGCCCTTGGAAAAGTGCCTTAAAGATCTATTTGTCAGCGCTTACTGCCAACTGTCAGCTGCTTACTGCCAACTGCCACACATATTTGAATAAATTTTATATTTATATTGATATTTATATGAATTTTCATACAAAAAAAGGCACGGATCCAGGACATTTTTTCCAAAGGGGTTACCCTGGTAAAATTAAAATGAATAAATGACCAATATATTTTATCTTATGTAATATTCAATATATGCGGTTGATAAAGTACATTGTTAATTTTTTTTTAAATTTATTTTCTTATTTGAAATATGTAATAAAATGACTATTTTCTGCTTTTAATCTTTAAAGACCCCCCCC
>PRKT01000065.1:577271-657448 GCA_003671525.1 Saccostrea glomerata | reverse complement strand
GGGGGGGGGGGGGGGCATTTAAAATTTGCACAGTCATGGATTAAATAATCTAAACGAACTATCGGTATAACTGACCTTGGACCCTCCACTTACATGTAGAAAACACCGATCAAACATTTATATCTCTTTGTTTGTACAAATAAAATATGTTTTACATGCATAGATCTAGAGAGAGAGGGGTCCGGACCATCCTATGAAATTTGTTAAGTTATTTAATGCACAAACTAAACCAACTAAAAGTTATTAAATGTATGAAATAAATCAACTAAAAGGGACCTTAGACCCCCCCCCTCCACCCCCCGCTCCCCAACCGAAAATGTGTATTCATGTTAAGTTTGTATGAAAAATGTCATAGACATGAAGGTATGACGCATAAGAACCCCCTCTCCCCGGCCGAAATAAATTTTCACATTAAGGAAAGGACTTAACGTTTTTTTTTCTTGTCAAGAAATCCGCGCCTTTTTTTAAAATTTACATAAATATTAATATAAAAATAAAATTTATTCAAATATGTGTGGCAGTTGGCAGTAAGCAGCTGACAGTTGGCAGTAAGCAGTCAGCAGTTGGCAGTAAGCAGTTGGCTGTCGTATATGGCATTCCATATTAAGTAACAAAATTCATATCCTTCAAATACAATCAGATGACTTCAACTGCGTTTTAATTCCCAACTGCACAAGTACTTTTCTCTTCCTTTGCTATAAGTACAAACCAGTTAAGCTTCAGTCTCGACAGAGACTTCTGGTTTTTTGTCGTATTAACGTTATACGAAGGTTGTGTTAGTATAATAGTACTTCACTGTGAATTTGGTTGATTCCCGGCTTCAGTGAATTTTATTGTAATTCAATATTAATCAATACATATTGTCAATTTTTATTAATTCAATAAATCTGTAAACTTTAAATAAGGCTTTTCATTTAACTTCCCCGTTATTTACGAGTCCAAAAACAGGTAATTCTTGTGTTATTCTAGTAAATCTATATTTACGGGTTATTCGCAAATCATGAAAATACTAAATGGGTTATTCCCATGTAGGTATTTAACAAGTACTTGTGCGTGAGTTACAAGCAACTCAGGTCCGTTACAGATCTCAAAGTAATGGAAATATTGAACGTTTCAACCGTACCTTAGCAACCATGCTACTATAAATTGTGAAAAAGAACAAAACAAATGGGACGAATATCTACCCCAAGTAATGATGGCACACCGTTCCTCAGTTCATAGTAGCACACATTTTACGCCAAATGTTATGGTATTTGGTAGGAAAATCGCCATGCTTCTTAAAGCTGCTACATGTCTCCCAACCAATGAAACAGAGTCTGACACCCAGGATTACCTAGCTGATCTTCAAGCAAAACTCCACTCTATTCACGAACTTGCTACACAGAACCTGAAAACAAGTGCAGAACATCAGACACGTTATTACGACATTAAAGCCAGTAAAAAGTCCCATTATATTGGTCGGCTGGTGTGGCTCTACGAAACTTTACAGAAAAAGGGGATTTGCAAGAAGTTATTTTATCCATGAAGTGGTCCCTGCATTGTCCTTGAGAAAATTGATGATACTACGTATCGAGTTAAACGGAGTGCTAGAAAAGAAGCAATATTATATCACATAGATCGCTTATCGGTTTATAAGGGGAGGAATGAGTCAGCATGGATAAGGAGGTTGCAGAGAGAAATTCAGGTCTCGTCTGTGCAGTAATTGAGTAATGTTTCTGGAGGGAATGATTAGTAACCATTGTACCTGTGGGAAGAATTGTGTTTCTCCGCTACCGCGACATTGTGTAATTCCTGTTGAGATATTACAGGGGTAGGATTTGGGAGCATATTTTTAGATTTATAGTTTGTGTTTTGATTATGGTGAAGTGAGGAGGATGCTAGTGTCTAAGTGACACTGTGTGAAGGGTCGCGCCTTGGTTAAAGATGCACAACTGGCCTAATCACCCAGGGTGTGCTCCTGCGGTTTTTGGTGACCATGAAGAATCCTTGAAGATGATGTTGGGTCTGTATTTTGTTTCAATTTTTTTGTTGATATTTGATCTACGGGATCACTTGGTGTTGCATCATCTGCTATCTGCCTTAGGTGTGTTGTGTTGTAAGATGTTTTACTTTTCCTTGTCCTGCTCTGTCATCCCGACAAATAATTTTAGTGATAGTAGGGTAGGGGCTGGATTTTAGAATGTTTTACTAAATTTAAAAAATGTATCTGTAGACGGCATTGCTCTCGGCTCAGAATTTTATACTGAGCCTGACAAATATTATTATATACCCGTTTTCAGCATGTCATCTGCAGTTTATGCCTGCTGGTTGTGCCAGGATAAATTCAAGCCTGACAGGGATCGAAAGAATCACTTGATTTCCTGCCCCCATAAGAGAATGTGGGTGATTTGTCCATTGTGTCCAGTGAAAGATGGACAACGTGACAAGACTTTTAGAAGAAGGGCAGAACTAAAAATCCATGTCCTGGAGGCCCACAAGGGGGTGGGAAAGCTGAAGGACGTACCAAATGACTTCTACTCAAAGGCGAATGGATTTTGGTTTTCCTTGCATCCCTCTGATTACAAGAAGATTGTACAACCAAACGCCTAGAGGAGCGAGGCGGCCATTAGGGCAAGACTGGAAATGGTATCATGGATGAGGAACAATGGTTTGAGCAGCAGAAAGCTCAGGGAATTTGAGCAGGGTTGGGAGGAGGAAAGAGGTTCGTCGCTAACACCCGAAGAACACTTCAGACCTGATTCTGCAGAAGATACAGAGGAAGACCCTTGTCCAGTGGTGAAGAAGCCAAGGGGTTATTCGCCAACGAAACCCGAGTTGGATGAGAGGTTCACGATCAAGGCCATCACATTAGAAAGGGGGGGGGTTTAATCAGGGTACATGTTCCGTCAGAAGAAGACGAAGTGTTCAACATCAGGATGACTTCAGAGGCTAGCGGCAATCCACAGATACTTTCTTCGGTGATGAGGAAGTATCAGAACATTTCGTCCGGACCAATTTTTTCAGCTCCCAACCTTGTTAACACCCTTTTCGTCCCTTCTAAAAGAGATGTCAAAGCTGCTTGGGGTAGATGCAATATTAATAAAATCCGCCAGGAAGGGGACCTCTCCACCTGCCTACATTCCATCGAAACCATCCGCTTGTTTTCTGCCAGTATCTCGGACAGAAGTGTCAACCAGTGAAGCTGCTACGGTCCCAGTATCTGCATCTGGTGATAGTGGTCCTCTAATATTGCCATTCCGGTATGTACGATTGAGCAGAATGTAGACTCTCTTCCTGTGACAACGCTAGCCTCTTGTTGACTCCAACCCTCCTGCTCCTGAGAATCCTATTCCATTTACCTCTTCCGAGACCAAGGAATCTGTAGAGAAGCCTTTTGGCTCCACAACATCCCCCAGCTCTGATCTTCAAGACCTCACGAACTCGGTTTTCTGGGAGTTTGCCGACCCCGCTGCCTTGTGTGCTTCCACTCAGCCATCTGTTTCTTTGATCCTGTAAGACGAGTCAGTCTCCGGTGGAACTATGGAACCTCCAGTCTCCTCTGGTATTTCCCAGATGTCGTAGCCTTCATCCATTTCGGGAGAAGAGACCTCGGAACACTCTGTTGTTTTCGATCTTGTCACTACAGAAAGGGCCCGTGTTCTTTTGGAGTATGGCGTGATGCCAATTTTTCTAGGTCTGTCACATCCACTTGTATTTTCGTCTGAAACTCCGTCAAATAAATTCCCTGCAACCATATTCTTTCTGTGGCCAGTCTTTCGAGGTCTAAACTTACGGACACTGCAGCCAAAGGGGCGCATCATACTTACAAAATATTAATAATTTTTTGTCAAACTCGATCTTCTGCTTCAAAAATCCGAGAAATCGCCAAAGGGGGCCGGAAGTTTACATTTCATAGGGAAAGCCATTTTTTGAATGGTCAATATATTTGTAAGATTTATTTTTACTAAATAAATATTGGTTCTTATATTTAAGATAAGGTCCTCCAAGTTAAGAGCGTCTGCTGGGAAGAGGGGGCATGTGTATGAACTTTTAAAAAAATGTTGAAATGCCTCAGAATGTTGTTTCATCAAATTCTCATCTTAAAGTAGGAAACAAAGCCTGGAACCAGTTTCCAATGCCTTTGATGTATAACTGTTCTAACATTTCCACCAACTACAACATACTGCCTAAACAGTGAATAAGCTTTTAGTTTTAAGTGATTTGTCATTTTGTTCATGTTATAGGTGTTACATATTGTTGATCAAATCAATAAAGTTGTTTGCTGTTGTATACTTGTACTGTTAAAATGATAAGTTAATTATAAAAAAACAATTATAGCCTTTTGATATCGGTCAATACATGATTTTATGGACCTGATGAGAGTATATCGACATCGGACTTCGTTCTCGATCGGTCGATATACCACATCAGGTCCACAAAAACATGTATTGGCCGCAGAGGGCTATAATTGTAGATGATTATAAACACCCACACCCACACACAAAAACATTTTATATATTTTATGAAATATCGGTTTTATTCTTTACTATGACGTCACATTTCCCAATGTGACGCCACTCTATTATTATAACAGACACAATTTTTGCAAGATGATTGCAACAACAGAAATTTTATTTCATTTCCCCAGATGTAGAGATTTCTCAAAATGGCGGTACAACCAATACGTCGGTAAGGAATGTTTGTGGCTTTAAAAAGTAAGCTAATTTTTTATATTCAGTGAGAATTTGTCAAAATGTTCATGCCTTTTCTGTATTTGTTTGAAAGACTCGTCCGCGACTCCATGGGATGGTAATAATAGATCCCTTACACATTGGAAGCTCTGTGGACCCTCCAAACTGGTTCCACATATGCGGAGGAGACTATTAAGGTATGAACAATAAACTAAATGATCGGTAATATTTGTATTTGAGAGAGATGCATTAATATTATCAATCATATAAATTTTAAGCTTCATTTAATATGTCATTCGAACCTACAAAGTTAATGAACAATCACAAGATTTGAAAATTTCCAAGTTCCGCTTTTATCGAAAAAACAATTTTCTTTGTTCTTGAGAGAGGCGGGAAATCCTGTTGATCGGACATATCCGCCGTGAGCCATTTGATTAGCTTACGGTTCAAGATGTTTCTAAGGATTTAGGTTTGATTTACACCATTTTTAAAAATATATATATTGAAGAATGACGTGTTTTCTTAATTAATCATAAATACATAATTATGTCTTAAAAGCGTACATAATGAGACGTACAAGTTCTAAAAAAAACGTTTCTTTCAGTTATTTCACTTGGGTTCAAATTTGACCTAAAAAACCGTAAAAACCAACGAAAAAAAATTTATTCAGGGAGAAATTGTCAAAATTTTCATGCTTTTTCTGCATTTGTTTAACATGTTTAATAGATACACGTCCGCGACTCCGTGGAAAACTACTAGAGAAAATTGAAGATGATTGCAACAACAGTTATTTTGTTTCATGTCTCGAGATGGCTTTAGTACAACTACATTGGTAAGAAATGTTTGTGGCTATAAAAAGTAAGCGAAACCATTTTATTCAGTGAGAAATTGTTAAATTATCCATGCCTTTTCTGCATTTGTTTATTAGACACAAGACCACAACTCCGGGGACAAGTTATAATAAACCCAAGTGAACCTAGGAGCCCTGTGGATCCCCAAAGCTGGGTCCACAGAGGCCCAGGAGGAGACCATTAAGGTAAGAAAATAAAATGATCGGTAATAGAAAGAGTAAGGGTGTGTGTATTAATATTAACTTTTATTATTAAATAAAGTTGGAATTTTTTTTTAACCTACGACGTAAATGAGCAATCACAAGATACAGAAATTTCAAAGTTCCGCTTTTTAATCGAAGAAGCAGAGGTCTTTGTTATAAAGAAAATTTAAATAGCCTGCCAAAACAAATTCATACTTAATTATGCAATTGATTTTGGAAAATTTGGTGATTTAATGAAAACGGGAGAAAGAAAACGATTAGCGAGGTTTTTCATGAAAACGTCAAACAATACAATTAAAAGCTATCGCGCAAGAATATATTAAGGCGTCATGCATATTACATGCAATACGTTGTCGGTACTATTGATGTTCCAATTCCATATATAAGACGTTTGGTCATTGGTTTCGAACCTGCGACATAAGGATCAATTAACTCCTTACTTCTCAACTCTAGAACAGAAGCTCTCGAACCACTGGGCCACTTCAAGAGACGAGAATAGTTCTTTACCAACTTTCATTTGCAAAAATGGTAACAAAAAAATCATCTTTTCTACAACGTATGTCATTAAATATTGCACAAGACTTGAAGACTTGAAGTTTCGTTCAACCAGAGGTTCGGCTGTTTCTGTGAATTCCGACGTCAGTCTAGATTGTGTTTCGCGCACGTGCGGTTTGACGTTGGAAGCGGCGGATCAATGATTCAGCTGTAATCTGTATATATAGGACTGTGCTCGCCCCAACGGTTACTCCGTAAAACATATAAGCAAGCTTAATAGACTAACTGTAGCCTCTGCTCTAGAGTCGCAGAGTAAGGAGCTGATCCTTGAACGCTTACGTTGCGAAGCGGGTTTGAATCCACAGCGGGACATGGAGACAGGTCCTTTTGATGAGATCGTAACCGCTGGTTGCGTGTCGCAGCAGGTGTTGGCAAGATACCTCACTGCTCAATGTCCCTGAGTGCCGGGTATATATAGAAACTTTTGCATCCCTCCAACGGCAAGTGGTGGCGTCTCCATATGTACATCAGAGTAACAAATAGGAAATGCTTTCTTTGTATAACAGGTTTTATCCCGCTTCAGACAAATTTGTCGATTGCTGATTGGATAAAGGCTGATCACATGACGCCCTGAAATTTTCCGTATTACGTCTCCGTCGAGGTGTAATATGAAAATCGGGCACGCGATTCCGTTCGAAGCGTTGTTTTTGTTAATACTGTAGATCACTTAATTTTCGCGACACCTTATTTTCGCGAGATACTGTTTGACTCTTTATAAGCGAGACAAAATTTTCACGAATTGGGGTCATTTCTTTGTATAATCTTAAGGAATTTTATTATACGCGAGAATGAAATTTTCGCGAGCATACCGGCTCGCGAAAATAAAGTTCTCGCGAATAAAAAGTAATTTACAGTAAATATGTTTACGTAGGTAGTTTTGTTAAATTTCTTGTTACTGTAACGAAATTTTATGTTGATTGTTTTTGGATTAAAACTTAATATTTTCATAATATGCACAAATATTTTTTTTTATATTGAAAAAGGTCTTCTGCGGGAAAAATTCGTAACACAGTCAGTTAGTGACCTAATACGGATTCATACAGGGTGTGAAATGGAAACCCGTATTGGGACTCGGCTTCGCCGCGCCAAATACGGATTTCTATTTCACACCCTGTATGAATCCGTATTAGGTCACTGCCCAATACGGATTACCATTTCACACCCTGTATAAATCCGTATTAGGTCACTAACTGACTGTGTAACTTATAGTGTACCACTGACCCTTTGGCCACATATTGTAGACATACTTTTTTCCATGGGGTCATAATTTACAATTTCAGTTTAATTTGCGGATAAAAAATTTAGCGGATTCTTGACATGTCAAATAAACAATATAGTTGCCTACATTGAAAAATATAAGCGAAAATGTACCATTGTTTTGCTAAAAAAAGACCTATCTTGTGCATGGGTGCTTTACGTCACGATTTAGACAGCTGCGCTCAAGGAAAATAGTACACGCCATCTAACCGCAAGCTTTACGGCTGGAACTTTCTTATTATCGCTGATTGATTGCTCGTACAACAGACTATTTCTGTGTCAATGTTGATAATATGAGTTGAACAATCACGTGCATTGTTTACGCTGGATGCATCTGTCGAAAAAGATCGTGACGTAATGCAAAACTTCACACTGAACTGAAATTGATAGTAAGGGCTACACAAATCAAAGCTAGATAGGGTAGCTTAAAAAGGTGATAAATAAATGCAGTTTATAAACACGTTCGGTCCTTCGAATGAGACCGTATAAACCAAGGTCTTGTGTTGCAGTACAGTGTAGGTGCTGGCACGAATGAAAGAAAAAGTGAGCTAGCTCACATACCCCATGCCCCCCAAAACTTGGCGGCGAAACACATAATGAAAGGCAGAAAAATAAAGGAATCGGAATTTCCTGGTAATATGCACATCTACATATTGTGTCCTAAATATCTGCAAAGTTTAACGAAATTCTGTGCAGCGGTTTATGAGGAGTTGCGCTGACAAAATCTTCATCTCTATGTAAGAGGTATGGCCAAAAACCTAAAATGTTTTAGTGCGGGAAGTCCCGGAAAAAATAAGGAATCTAAATTTCCTGGTAATATGCACATCTACATATTGTGTCCTAAATATCTGCAAAGTTTAACGAAATTCTGTGCAGCGATTTTTATGAGGAGTTGCGCTGACAAACTGTTCATCTCTATATTCAAGGTATGGCCAAATGCCTATGTTAAAAAGTGCGGAAATACCCGGAAAAAATAATGGAATCGGAATTTCCTGGTAATATGCACATCTACACATTGTGTCCTAAATACCTGCAAAGTTTGACGAAATTCTGTGCAGCGGTTTATGAGGAGTTGCGCTGACAAACTGATCATCTCTATTTTCAAGGTATGGCCAAATGCCTATGTTAAAAAGTGCGGAAATTCCCGGAAAAAATAATGGAATCGGAATTTCCTGGTAATTTGCACATCTACACATTGTGTCCTAAATACCTGCAAAGTTTGACGAAATTCTGTGCAGCGGTTTATGAGGAGTTGCGCTGACAAAAAAAAAGAGGACTGACTGACGGACGGGTCAAAAACATTATACCTCCCGCAACTAGTTGCATGGGGTATAAAAACATTATACCTCCAGCAACTAGTTGCGTGGGGTATAAAAAGATCCCGCCCTGCTCAATGGCCCCAAGTGCCAAGTATAGGACAAAATTTGCAAATCCCCTGACCACCAGCAAGTGTTAGCGCCTCCATATGAGTGAAAAATAATCGAGAAGGACGTTAAACAACATACATTCAATCTTAGAGATTCTGTAGTTTTTGTTTGTCTGATGGGCTTGCTAAGAATATCGCAATGACGGAACAACTGTTCGCCCAGCAGATAACCAAAGACGAATTCAATTTCGTTTATGTAGGTCTAGCGTCCTTATTCTGCATCTCGTGTCTAAAAGTTTTACAAACTTCATCGAATCCTCCCATACGCTCAATAATACTTTGTAGTAGAGTATTACACTCTGGAGATGAAGTGCCCGAACTGTCCATTTTTGGACGCAAAACACTTATTCCAGGTCATGAAGTCTCTAAATTCTTAGATTCTTTAAATGTTCTAAAAATTGCTTCTCTACTTGGCGACTCTTGGATCACTTTGTTGTGTCACTCGTTACGTCAGGGGCATCTCGCATAATTGTAGATGATTTAACAGCATCAGAACAATGTTAAATGTTAAAAACAAGACCAAAACAGTGCGAATTAAGAACTCCGATCTCTTTCTCTGAATAGTTTTGTAACTCCAATCTTTGACCCTGCCATAACATAACATATATACCGTAATTATTTAAAGGCATATATTAAACCTGGTCAAATTGTCAGTGATTGTAGAAACGATCGTATCGGCTTTAATGTCAGCCCATAAAAAATTCCAGTGGCACAAACTGGTCATCGATGTATCGGAAGCAAATAACGAGCTGCTCTCTATTAGAAATGCCAGTAGTTTCATCAGCCATTACGGTTAAAAATTTGATATTCTTGAAATATCTCATATTACTAAGAACTTGATTAGCCATGACTTTAGGTGCGTCGTTTAGAAATTGTGCTGAAACGTATTTGTCTTGTTTTTCTCTGAGCCCATGCCTGCAAAACAGGATCATTCAATCTGCAGTTTAATAACTCGTGAAAATTAGAACTTTCATGTTACCCCCTGATAGGAATATTTTTGCTAGATATCTTAAACTCCCAAGTATTTTCGTGAAACGACCTCTGTTTTCTGTTTCGAATGTTGTTTACCGAGGGATTCGCCAACATCCTTCAATACCTTTGGATTTATAGATAGTACTGAGTCTATTGTTTCACGACCCTCTCGAAAATTTCTTACTCATATGGAGACACCACCAATTGTCGGTGAAGAGCTGCAAATTTCGCCCTACACTCGGCACGCAGGGCCATTGAGCAAGGATCTTTTTCGTGCCAGCACCTTCTGCGACACGGGACTTCGGTTTATACGGTCTAATCCGAAGGATCGGTTTCCAGGTCTCACAGTGGGATTCGAACCTGCGACGTAAGGATCAACATTCCTTACTTTGCGATTCTAAAGCAGACGTCCTACCCATTGAGCCACGCGGATCTCTCAACTGCTTCTGTATGACACTTGCTGTCGGCATGCGTCTCTAAGCGCATTGTAGCTTTCTTCCAATAACGGAATCCCGTTGACACAAATGTCTTCTCTTTATGATTGAACATTTAAATATACCACCCTTGTTCGCTTGTTACAAAGTAAAACAACAAAATCCTGCATCTAATGACACATCATAGTAGAGTCATTACCATTTCTTGCACCAAGATCCCTGAAAAAATCTTTTCTGACCCCTAAACATGATAAGAGAAATTTGAATTTTGTGAGTTGGAAAGGAGATTTTTTATATCAAGTGTAGGCCATCTGACAGAATGTTCAGAAGTTTTCTATCCTGTTCTTGTCCAGTTTAAGCTTTTTTTTAAAGCACTACTTGAACGATTTTCAAGCTCTCGTCTTCCCTCTTTTCAGATCTCTATCAACCATTTTAGTCGCCAGCGTGGCGCAGTGGTTAGAGCGTCTGCTCTAGAGTCGCTAAGTAGGGAGTAAGTCCTTACGTCGCGGGTTCGAATCCAACTGCGGGACGTGGAGGCCGGTCCTTCGGATGAGACTGTATAAACCGAGGTCCCTGTCGTAGTAGATGCTGGCACGAAAAAGGTCCCTCCCTGCTCAATGGCCCTGAGTGCCGAGTATAGGACAAAATTTGCAGCTCTGCACCGGCAAAGGGTGTGTCTCCATACGAGAGGGACGTTAAACAATATACAATCAATCAATCAACCCTTTTAAATTATTTATAGGATTTTTCGTGCCTATACCGAGACTCCGCTTCATAACCGGTTTCCAAATCAGAGCCGCTAGAGTCTGTTGAAGGAACAACTTTACTTTGCCGGTTCCCAGAAAAACGCACCGACATACATGTCGCCAAAAAACTTTATTTGAACTGGTTCATAATGAGAAATGGTATTTGACGCAGATATTTTAGGCAAAATGTCGGAAAGTGCATTCTTGATGCCGGATGTCGTATTTTTTTGAGCATTCGTTTTCAAATAAATGCAGGATAACTAGTAATGAAACAAAACCCCTGCAGATTGAAACTGCAAAGAGTTACAGTGAGTAGAGTTTAAGACAAAACTTATTCTCAATTAAATATAGGCCTATAGGCTAATGTGAACGATCACTTTGACAGGACAAATGACGTATACGCAGGACAAATGACGTAGGCGTGTGCAGTGTAGAATAGAATGCTTCTGCTCAGGTGATTTTTTTCCGGATAAAACAGAGTGATGCAATTTAGATATCCTAGACGATAATTGATTCAGAAAATTGAGCTTCTCTCAGCCAAAAAAAAAAAACGGGGGAGCTAAGCCCAAATTTTCAATTCCTATATTTCATATGTCTATAAGCACCCCCCCCCCTCCCCTTCGGTTACGACACCTATGCGTTTATTCTTTAAAAAACCTCATGCTTAAAGTAACAAAAAATATTTTCATCTTCTCTAGCTCTGCAACGTATATCATTAAATTTTGCACAAGACCAGCGGCAGGTCAAGATAACACAATCATTAGGTCTAACATAATTTTTTTAGTATTCCGCAACGTTTAGGTGACATCATGATCGGTTTTTCAAGTAGAACATCCTTGTTTACGCATGCGCAATCCGTTATTTACATCCTGTCATAATCAGGTGGAAGAGTCTAAACAACAGGTTGCATCAAATTACTTTATTTTGGCGAGTATTGTAGATATTTTAGTTGTCAAAATTTAAAGATGATTAAATATTTTCTGCCGTGGGCTATTAATTGGCAAATGTCATTAAGTTAGATGATTGAAAACAGCTAAAGAATATCATCGTATTCTGGATTTTTCTGTATTGCGATGTTTCTTGCAGGGCAAAAACGTGGGGTGGTTGTAACACTAAATTAAAAATTTTGAATTAAGTAATATGCATATTGATATTAGCTGATTGATTTTCTCTACACAAGCCCCTGTGGTCTTATGCTCCAGTGAAATACTGAATCAGTCAAAATCATTAATAACGGTTGCAGATTCTCAAAGCATGCATGCAAGTGCATGGAGCCACGGACAATGGAAGTGAATGTAAATATTAAGTAATTGCATGCATTAAAAAGGAATCTTTTATACGTGCACATACTCAATATGTAGATTAATTTCAGCTGCCCATGAGTGGACACAATCACTGGATTAAATTTCTGCATCAGGATTGTAGTTGCTAGAGCTAGGGTAACCCGAATTACCGAAATGCCCCTGATTTACCGAAATCCACCTGGGAATTACAGAAATGCCTTCTAAAACTACTGAAATGCCCCTTGAATTATATTCTAATAGTCATTTTATGATAATTTATGATAAATTTTATTTACGAAACATATTTTGAACACAAATGTTAAAAAAATGTGTTTAATTGGCTTGTGACCGCTAAGAGCGATAACTCTTGCAACATTGTCTCAGCGGGAAGCATGTTACTGTCCGTTATTTTATCTCTCTCTCTCTCTCTCTCTCCCGCTCTCCTTTATTTTGTTGAACAAATTTTATACCATATGTCTTGTTAAGTATTTAAAAGGAAGAAAAGGAAACATGACAGAAATACAAGTAAGTATACACAGTTTTATTTTCACCTCATATAAGTATAATAAACGTAAGGTTTGAAAAAGAGAGATTTTTAAAAATTCTTTTTATAGATATTTAGGGCTTACTACCAGCTACAAAATAGAAAAAAAATTTCCTCTCCAGTGCTTTGAAAAGTCGAACTCTTTCTCTTAAATAGCAATCTCGGCAAATTTTTGAATGCATAACGGTATGCAGTGGGAGACTACGTTAACCCCTGGAGTTCAGAGTTGTAAAATTTATACACCAAATAAACAAAGCTATCAAATGCTTATAGCATATTAAACTTAAAAATTTGAAATTAATTAATTCAAATTATTCAGAATGTAAATCGACATCATCAAGAAAAAAAAATAATTCTGCTAATATGAATGCAATTACTACTAGAGTTATCTCTCTTAGATATTAGATAAACGAACCTTTTGAAAGAAAAAAAACACATTTGTAAATATTTTTTCAATACCATTTTTTAAAAAATATGTATATTAATTAACTCACCACCTTTCATAAAAACCAACGTATTTAAGTTTTAAAGGGGCATTTCGGTAGTTTCAAGGGGCATTTCGGTAATTGCCAGGAGCATTTCGGTAGGCCTAATTCAAGGTACCGCTAGAGCTACAATGTATATAAACTGTGGATAATCGGTGATTAAATTTACCTGATAAGTACATGTGTGATGGTTTTTGCATTTCTCTGTTTATAGATAAAGGTATTCTCCCATGGTGTGTGTATGTTTCTAATTTTTGTCTCGCCTGCGACGAATGTCGCGAAGCGAGACATAGCGACCATAGATTCCGTCGTCGTCGTCGTCGGCGTCCAACTTTTGGTTAACCCAAATGTCAAAGTTTTATAAACTGCAATAACTTTCTCAAATTTTATTCAGTCTTCTTGAAATTTGGACACAATATTCAGTATGGATAAAAATTTATATCCCAAGTATGATTTTGAAAAAAAAAATTCAAATTTTTCCGTATTTTTTCCTTAAGTTGGACTTAGTTTTTTCATGATAATTTATGGTGAAGACCTATATTCCAGCAACTATAAGTTATAGGGATATGATAATTAGTCAGTGGATACATCATGGGTAACCACAAACGTCAGTACCAGAATTAGGTCATCTTGACCTACATTTTTCTGCATGAGTGACTTTGGTTAAATTTTTGGTGGAGGTCCATATCTCAGCATCTATAACTTATAATGGCATGATGATTTGTCATTGTACAGGTTATAAGTAACCAACAACATCAGTACCAGAATTAGGTCATTTTGACCTACATTTTTCTGCATGAATGACTTTGGTTAAATTGATAATGGAGGTTCATATTTCAGCAACTATAACTTATAGTGGCATGATAGTTAGTCAGTGGATACATCATGGGTAACCACAAACGCCTGTACCAGAATTAGGTCATCTTGACCTACATTTTTCCGCATGAGTGACTTTGCATAAATTTATGGTGGAGGTCCATATCTCAGCAACTATAACTTATAGTGGCATGATAATTTGTCAGTCTACACATCATGGGTAACCAACAATATCAGTACCATAATTAGGTAATCTTCACCTACATTTTCTGCATGAATGACTTGATACATATACAGTGGATTTGATTTCAAAATGCAAGTTCAAATTATTGCGACTCATAACACGTTGCAATATTCGCAATAATAAAAACATCACAATAATTTGTGAATTTACAGGGTATATGTATATATATATAAATGCCAATATAATCGACAATCATTTCTTACTAACCACAGCGACAGCAGGCGAGACACAGGGTTGCGGGCAACCCTTACGAGAACTAGTTAAAAATATCACTCACTCTTGTGCAAAACCCATATGGGTTATGCATGTCCAGGCTTTGAAACTGTCCAGTTTCACCATTGACAAATACATGTAATATTGTCAGGTAGACTTCTGTACAGTTTAGGCTTGATTAAGTTTGTTTCAGACAAACCTAGAGTAGAGAAATCATGATTCCAGGGCTGTTAGTTAGTCTGGAGCCACAATATGCTATCAAGTTTTATGTAAGAATTAGAATCTGCAGAAGAACAGCAGGGCTATAGTAACTGATGAGCATTGGGGCCCATTGGCTTCTAGTTTTTTATCTTTAATTAAATTAGAAAAAAAGTCTTTACAATACCCCAATAAAGTTTGCTTGAAGCATATTAAGTATTTAAAATGCAAAGTTGAAATTTTACAGTAGGGTGAACCATATCTCATATGTGATGAAATGCAAAAAAGAATGTAAAAGTATCAAGGTTGTGATAGAGTTGATTAAAAATATTTGGAGGTACAGTCAATTCACATACTTTGAAAGGGTCAAATCTTCAAGGTTTGGGGAAAAACTATGGGTTGGTTGGGATTTGATTTTGTGGATGAAGGATTGTGGGTCTCTTTATACCTCAAAAACAACAAAAATTAAACCCCCATGAAAATTAATAGTATTAACAGTATTTATGTCATTCAATACCTGTCAACTGAGGAAATGTGCCATTAATAATTTCCCAATGCAAGTACTTGGATGAAAAATAAGTTTTGTTTTACAAGAAGACACAATAGTAAATTAAAACCATGGTTTTTTTAAATTAATTTATAGATCTTTCATAAGCTGATCAGCTAAAGTAGATGGCATCATCTGATTCCTGTCTAGAGATTGCAAAGGCGGGCTGGCTTTGGAGACAGAGTATGTATAGTCTGAAATGTTTTGATTATCGCCTTTGAAATACAAGCAGATACAAGGCTCCAAGTCTCTAAACTGACAAAAGTTGGGTCAAAATTTTGATTTGGATTACCTTGATTTTATTAAACAAAAATGTTGCAGGAGTTTGTAGAATATATTCAGGTACACTTGTAAAACTAAAAAGCTTTTAAATTTTTTTCAGAATTTTTTGATTTGATTTTAACATATCTTATTATGTAGCAATTACATAATTATATGGATTGGGCAGCAGGCATAGCATTAGCCTATATACGCCCTCTCCACAATTCAGGATTGATTCAATTATATGTTAAAATAATAAGAATTTTTGACTTGAGTCTGTTCTCATTTAATTCCTGGTCTGGAAGAAATGGTGAATTTTTAAAAATTTTGCACACTATACAACAGATATTATTTTTATAGGAGCTTTTCAGTTGTTCTCAGTTTCAGACAGTTTGGACAGATATGGCATCATGTAATTTTAACATCTGCATATGTGTGAACAAATACACTATAAAAATGTTTTGATTGCATGTTTATTTCTTTGAGGTGTCATTTTTTCTGTACAATTTCCATTTTAGCTTCATTTCTGAAAAGATGGAAGAAAGAGTGGTTTGTGTTGTACCAGAACGGGGATCTACGATATTTTGAGAATCCAGATAAACATGAATCTGAGGCTAGGATTTCAGTTCCTGGAGTTTGTATATACATATCGACTGGATCAATGGTAATTTAGTATATTTAACTATATAGTTTTATAGTTACTCAAAAATACTACACATAGTAATATACACATTAGTCAATTATATCTCAATGATCATTACTTATATTTAATCCCATGATATAGCTTTTTAATGATAAGGAAATAAATTATAAATTGATTTCAATGAAACAATTGAAACACTTAAAAATTTGTATAAATGCAAAATTCTGACAAATTTATATAACATACAATATAGGCTAGCACATGGTCTCTTAGAATTCTAACTTACCAAATTTTGTGTCTATTTTCGGATTAATTACCAAATGTGTCAATTTTCGGATTCTTGCAAATTTTAGACACATTTTGATAATAATATTATAATATACTAGCTAAATATAGTGTATTGTAAACATATACAAGTATCCTGTATGATGATTTAGGACAAAAGGAATATGTACTAATTCTCCCATATACAAAATGTGTGTTTATGTATTACAACAATATTTATTTATATACAGTAAAACTCGGTTATAACGAAGTCATTGGGACCAGTGAAATTACTTCGCTATATCCGTAATTCGTTATATCCGTATAAGGAATTCATAAAATTTTCATAGTTGGGGATCCAAGAAAACTTTGCTATATCCAACAATTCGCAATATCCATGTTCGTACTAAACAAGTTTTACTGTACACATGTATAGCTTTGTACATCCTTATCCAGGTTGATGCCACTCCCCCAGATAAGAAATCCAAGGACAGCCTGCTTAGCCTGGTGCTGAAGGATGGGGAGATGAATCTTTGTGCTGAAGATGCTGATGACATGAAGTATGTGGGCACACAATTATAGCTGATCTAGTTTATATTTGTCATTTGTAAAAAAATGACATTGATCTGTTGAAATTGATCATGACTGCACCAACTTCAGAACTGCTTTTCGGAAGATAAGAACTATATTTATGTATTTTTGACTGTTACTTAGCAGTAAGTTGCAAATTGGTAAGATAGTAAGTGAAAATAAATGTAACTAGAAACTCTTGTTGCTACAGCAACAAATATGGTCTTCAGTTCTCCTCTGTCTGTCTGTATGAATGATCTTTTATCTATTTTAAAAAGGCATATGATATTTACAATGATTACAGGAAAACAAACGGCTAGAGGTGTAACTTTTCCAGAGAATTTACGGCTTCTCGGAGAATTGACAAAATTATTTAATTTATTTAAACAAATTAGACCTTAAACGATGTTCAGTGAAAACAAATAATTAAGCAAACCAAAAATAAGGGTAGAAGACAGCCGAAGGTGAGAAAAGCCAGGTAACAGGTGCTTGGTCACGATAATTACTGTATAAACACTGTCACAAGCAATTACGGTCATTTAGAGGCGTAGGAAACCCTATTTACTGCATGTACAAGTGCAAGGAGGATTTTAAGTTTTAAAACAGATTGTTTAATGCATAAATGAATAAGTTTAGAAATATTTAAAAATATACATCCGAGTAACCGAGTACCGATTTTAGTATTCGATACTCGGACGTTCGATCGAGTACCCGGTTAACCGGGTACTCGTTGACATCCTTATTTAATTTATTTGATCTCTTTCTGTGACAAGCAGAAGTGACGGTGGACAATCTTAACCCAAATGGATTTGCCAACTCATCAAGATCTACCACTCCTATAAGTTTGGTGTCTTAATCTCCTACCGTTTACGAGATCTAGCTATGATAACTTCTCATTTTGCACTCTCTACCATCGGCTCATACATTCACCTCTGTCGTTGGCATGCCTATATCACAGTGATAAACATGAGAAATATTGCGTTGTGATCAATTAAAACACTGATCACAATTCAATCTCTATGCTTATGTCTGAGTTTTGAGATAGATATTTACTTAATAAATCCAGAACTATTCATTTAATTTGAAACAATCCAGCAAATATCACGTTTTATACGTTAGGTCAAAAATCTTGACGTGAGCCCATTGCAGAGGTGTCTGAGAGAGGAACTCTGCATGGGAGATTGCTCGTTTTGAGGACAGGAAATCACGCCACCGGAAGTGAATTTAACAAAGATATCTGATGTTACTGTAGACATTTGCAGTCTGGATAACATATCTAAAATTCAATACAAATACTTTATGTTTAAAAAATATTTATGGGAAAGAAAAGTACTGAAAATATGCAGTTTTTCTCTTTTAACTGGAAGTTGATGTTTTTCTTTCCTGTGACACTGACATATTTCAAAACAATAAATAAAATGCTATAACATGCTGCAAAAAAATTCAAAAAAGAAAAGTTTAAATTTTCAATTTCTTTGATCACTTCCTGTGACGACTGGAAGTGATGGCGGACAATGTTAACCCAATTGGTTTTGCCTACTTATCAAGATCTATTACTCATATAAGTTTGGTGTCTTCATCTCATACCATTTCTGAGATATGACTCGGACAAAACTTTTTTGAAAAAAGCGGAAATCAGACATATCTGACGACCAGAAGGTAATTATGAAATAATGAAAACTGCAATTACAAGATATTTTTACTCTGTATTATCTCTGAAAATTTCATGATAATCCGACCAATCATCTCTGAGAAATCGTCAAAAAAAGAAAAGGGAAAAAAAAAATAATAAAAAGAAACAGTAGAATCACTATAAGGTCTTCTGTCTGAAGACCTTAATTAACAGCAACATTTAAAGCTGGAGATGACATTGTAAATCTCTTTTTATTTTCATTGCAGCATGATATCTTATTGGATTATGTACATTTTAATTTGATATTTATTTTGTTGTGTAGGGCTTGGCAGATAGCGTTGGAGGAAGCTCGTACTATAGAGGGTGTCTTCAGACAGCCTCCCCCCTATTCCAGTGCTGTAATGTACCCAGGACAGCAGGAGGTCCAGCACCATTACCCCATACAGGTGGGGGGTCCCTCTAACATTGTGTACACTACGGCCTACCCTAACGGAGGCTACCCGGGCCAGATCATAGCTCTGCCTGACGGAACTCAGGGTAAGAGGTTATCAAAAGTCTGACATCCATTTGGTGTTTACAAATAGGTTGTACACATATTTGGATACTGTATACATGGATGGAATCCATCTTGTGTTTGCAAAGTGATTGTATTTGGATATTAAAAAGGGGAGTAATTAGAATGAGTGTAGAATCGGTGATGGTTTTGCTTGCGTATTGTGTTAACGTTAGGACACTGGAATGAAACACTGTGAGTTTGTGTATAGTCAATTCAATATTAGTTTCACATGGGCATGCGTGGATCTGTAAACTTAAAAAGTTCAAAACAGGAGAATAATGCCATTTTGTATACCCAGGTATTGCAAAACTGTATTTCTGGAAACAGAACCATCTAAATTGTTCAAGTGCTATTCTACATCATATAATAACACTGTACTGTTCACAATTTTTAAAATTCTTTTGACATTCTAAGCTCATTAACTTACACTTTATCTTATGATTTTCTTTTCTTCATATTATCATTATAGTAATGAGACCAGCCAATACAGTCTACGTTACCGACCCTTACTATAATCGGCGACGTTACGACGGATCAGACGTAGCACTCGGTATGTTGGCTGGCGCTGCGGTCGGATCTATGATGTGGGGACCACTTCTGTTTTGGTGATAGGGGAACCATTCAGAGCCATGTGAATTGTACTGGAGAAAGAATTTCTCATCAAGATATTTGATTTATTTTCTAAAAAATAATGAATGCTTTTAACAGGATATTTGCCATAGTCAAGAAAACATTTGTTCTGGAATGTTATTTCAAAAATAAGGATATACATGTACTTTTCACAGGATTTTTCAATAGGAAAGATAATTTTTTCAGTTACTTAATGCTATCACAAAATTTTCATCAAGCCATTTTATTGTTAAATTAGGTAGCAAAGCAGTTAATGTGCAATATTCCAAGTACCCGGTAATGTGACCTTGATGAGATTCCCCTATATAGTTTTTTTTGTGTTCATGTTTTTATATGATCTACGCTGTTTTTTTAAGAGTTTATTAAATGATGTTTAATATATAATGTTACTGTTTAAATAAATTGTTATATGCTACTAAAACTTAATTGTTTCATTCACTTATATATCTTGTTTGTTTTTTTGTTTTTTTTTTGTTTTTTTTGCACAAATATTGCACATTCAATGCTTACATTTTTTTTTTCTTTTGAAACATTGCATAAATGAATCTGTTATATCATTTACCTTTTTGGATATGGTATTCAAAAATGTTTACCTTTATTATTTTGAAAGCATGATTTTGAGAGTATATTGGCATTATCACACCCAAAGGGTTCAAATATAGGCATAATATTTTTTTTTCATAGGAATACTTTATTACTAGAATTCCAATTCTCAAGTGGCAAAAGAATGATGGAATGGAAGCTAGGGTTTAATTGGGTTAAAATTGGTATGCATGTACAATAACAAGAAATAAAGAAAAAAAGACAAAACATTTTTTTAATGAGATATATCATTTAATTCTTTGGTACATAAATTCATGTGTAAAATACACAGGCTCATCTCATTTGTGCTAGTAATTGAAGTCCACGAAGAATTGTGATATAAGGGTATATCATGTAAAATGAAGAATAAACTATTACCAGAATGCATCTGGATTTAAAAAAAAATACCATAATTTGTATGAGAGGAACATAAGGCTATAAAAAAATATTATCTTGGTTCTCAGGCCCTCCCTCATCTCTTTTAAGGGTGCCTCATTGACCCTTTTTATTGCTAAATCAATAAAATAAAAACAATAAATCACCTCCCTCATCATTTTCTTAGGTTTTGTACAATGTAAAAAGCTGCCTCATCAGTTTTGGGGGCAATAAAAATTAAGTGAAAAAAAAGATGCCTCCCTCCCTCATCATATTTCTTGAAAAAAGGCCTGAGAACCAAGGAATTAATTTTACATGGCTTATGCATACAACTTTTATTTTTGATCAGCCTACTACATACAAATACTCTGAATTTTATAAAGTTGTTAAATGTAACTTTTTTCCTTTGCAGACCATTTTCTCGAGAAATTTTTGATGCATTAATTTTTTCTAACTTGCACTGGAGTAGTGGTCTGTTTATACTTTGTTTATGTATACATTGACAGTGCCATATGTTGTATCTTTATTTTGTTATTTGAAACTAGCATGAAAATATTGAATATTAAACATTATATCTGAATTACCTTGATATACATTACTACTTTTTTTTTCCTTCACCTATTTAAGTCATTCAGTGAGAATTAGGTGATGTGTCACTCTCTACCAAACTTCCCATATTAAACCTTGGCCATAACTTTTGAACAGTTATCACTAGGACTTTCATATTTCACATGTGTATTCCTTGTGACAACCTTCCTTTGAATACCAACATTTTGTCCTTGGACCCAATGTTGAAATTTTTTTTTACCTTGGTCATAACTTAAGAACTAGAAGAACTATGGCTTTCATATTTCAAAGGTGTTTTTCTTATGACAAGCCCTGGCATCTCAGCTTATGATGAAGATTGATGAAGTTTTCCAAATGTACACTGTACACATGTAAGTCAAAATTAAAGGTCAGTGTCTAAAGGACAAAATTGTGGGTATCCAGAGAAAGGTCTTACCACCTGTGAAATATGAAAGCCCAGGGTAGTACTAACTGTTCAAAAGTTATTTTCAGGTTATGGCCATGCAAGGTTAAAGTAATTAATATACGCCGTATGGATGCCGATTTGTATGTGAAACAAAATGATTAAATGATTTGAAACACACAAAGTGTAATGTAAAAATAATATTTCCACAAAATTTAACTATAAAACTCGTTGTAATAACAGAACAATAAAGCAATATCTGCAATCAAGAATTCAGTCTTTTCATGAATATTGATAAAGGAAGTGCGTAAACAGTAGGTCTAAATATAGACACGTATGTCCACGAGACAACGATGCACGTTGCATTTTGACAACGATTATTAATAAAAGGTTAATATGCGTCATAACAGAGTATAGATTTTTGATACTGATTACATTTAAAGATAAGTTATATTAATAGTAACACGCCATCCATGTCAAAAGTGAGTTGTATCTCAAAGTTCTTACCTCGTTTTCTTGACGCCGTGTTTGTTTATCAATCTAAAAGTAGCTACGGCGTCACGTGGTGGATTTACTTAAAAATAGACATTATTCTCCTTGCAGGATAATAAATAATTATAATTTGATAACTTTATAACGAATTTTATTTGAATGGTGTAATTTACAGCATTTTCGTAACTTTGATTGGTAAACAAAATATATAAATTTCCAGCCGTATTTTAAAATGGCGCACGTTATAGCGTATATTACTTTAAAGTTTTTTTTAACAAGGGGGATGAACTCTACTAAAGGTCAAGGTCAAAACATGTATACCCATTGAAATGTCTTTTCACAAAGAAAACACAGAATTTATTTCTAAGAGTTAGCAATGTTAAGAGGGAAACAGTGCCTAATGCTGGTTGACTCCGGATTGACCCTGCAAAGAAACTTTTTGTAATAGTGAAATTTTGAAGAAAAAACTTTATGTGGCTAAATTAACCTATTTATTAAACTTTTATAAAAATTAATATTATTTTATATTTACACAATTAAAAAAACCAAGTAAAGTTTGTTTGTATCAAATGACCTAAAATAACCTTTTATTCGTGTTTCGATCGAATATGAATGTGAAAAGGAACGAATTGTTTCGCACCCGTTAACCGGATGTTTACTGCAGATGGTCGTATGATTTTCATTTTTCCATGACGGTCTGACGGAGAGAGTGATTGGTGGAGTTTGCATAATCTAAGACATTTTTTGGGCAGGATCTGAGAAAATGAAGTGCGAATTGTAACATTTTTGAAAGATTTGATGACTGGGATATTTTAAGGTAAACATTTTGACGTACACAGTCGCAGAACGTTTAATACTTGTAGTAGTGATGATTTGTCTGATACTGTATTTTGGACATCGTAAGATAATTCCGGCACAATCAGTGGAGTTAGTTTGAATTATTTTAAATGAAGATTTATTTTCTATTTATTGTATCTATTTATTGTATTTATTATTATATTTATTGTATTTATTTTAGGTGTTTTTTTTTTCTAAATATTATATACATTTTTAAGCGTGATTTGCTTGTAAAAAAGGTCAGACATAAATGGCGCAGTAAAATTCGCAGTTTGTATTCAACTTTGAACTGATCTGTAAACAAATCATGATAAAAAATCAATCTCGATGAATTGTTTCCTTCAGAGCCATTGCAATCAAAGTTTCAATAGAGTTGAGGCCATGTTTACGTTCGGAACTCTCTTGATTGTAAAGTGATTCCCTGATAGTAGTAAACAACTAAATCACTTTGGATAAAAATAATATATTGATTATAAACGATTGATTGGATATATTAAACAAAATCAAGGAGCTCTGATAAACATGGCCTGTACCCAGCTTGGCGGAAACGCGGGAAGAGAGAGATCCACAGGCTCCCGAGCCCGATCCCAAGTACAAATTAAAAATACCCCCCAAATACACTACAATTGTTCATAGTAAATGCACTAGTACGAGTTATCGCCTGTGTTTACTTTGCTACATTGTGAATACACGGAACAGATTCTATCGTTAAACCGGGTCCGTAGGACATTTATCATTTTAGCGATTGAACATTCTATCTAGATTATCAGTGTTATCTCTAAGAACCGGCTAACGGCCAAATTGACCACTTCTATTAATAAAAATGCCACCTAGAAATCAAAATTTGTTGTAAGGTTAACAAAGTTCTGTTCACTAAAATCAACCCTTAGTTTGTAACAGCCAATCTTTAACCCTTAACTTTAAAATAAAGGGAAAACACTGGATTATTGATTGCTTATACAGTATACACAGCGATTGGGAAGGACAAAATGGTCAATGGGACTATGGGGCAACTGTCAACATTTTTGATGGGCCATTTCGAAAATGAATGGGCTATCAATATATATAATCTGAAGTGCCAATTCAAGAAATAACAAAGTGACAAACAAATATGAAAAAATACGAGAGAAAACACATTTTCAAGTATACCGAATCTGCATGATTTTTAACGCATGAAATGCAGCAAATTTAAAGGAACTTGCTTAGAATATAACTGATCGGTATTTTGTGTTAAAATTACCACAGTTTTGGAAATGGGAACAGTCCTACTATACAAATGAATGAAAAGTTTCAACCATTGAGATTTGTTGTTTTAAGTTGACTGCATTTAAAATGAAAGTAAAACAAGAAAGAAAGTCGTATGCAAAATATTTCCAAATAACATCGCTAAAAATATTGAATGCACACCTTGGTGCCATGATTGATTGATTAAATGCGAAATTTTTCACTTCAATGCGACTATGGCGCATGGTGCAAGCCCTTCCCAATCACTGTTATACAGCACAACGTGAAAGAAAAACTAATTACAAATCCTAACATTTGATAGATTTGAATCAAGCTAGAATAACTTTCATTTGACTGTGACCAAGCCCATACCACATCATAACATCCTAAGAAATCTTGCTCTCAAGAACAGCAAAATTGGTCACATTGATATGGAGGCATCCTCAGGTAGTGTAGATTTGACTTTGTTGAAATCATGATCTCCCAGGGTAGGGTGGGGCCACAAATGAGAGTTTTATAAAGGAATATGTTGGAATTATCTTTAAAAATCTTCTTCTCAATACTTGATATCGCGATTACTTAACTTAGCGGAACTCTTTCGCTATTGAGGTAGGAAAGTCTGTTGGCCTGGGCAAACATGATATTGAATACAATGCAAGATCGATCATTGTAGAATTTATAAGGACAGATAAGTAAAAAATCCTGGTAAAATACCTTGCTAAACAATCACTGAACCACCCTAATCAATTTTTGAGAGGAGCCAATCCTAAAATGTTACATTTTAAATAGGGATGTGCGATTTTATCGGTATACTGGTATATCACGATTTCTGTTGCGTGATACGTATTGTGATACGGAGACCAAAATACCGGTATTTAGGTACATATTATAAAGTCCAGGAATTATTCATTATTTATTCAATATTTCAAATTTCACTCACAGAGAGTCTAAATAAAATGTTGTAAAAGGTGAAAAGAACGGCATCTTACCATCCAAACATGATTAATTTTTATTTTTATGTAGGGTACATAAAAAATTTAGATTAGTGAAATTTTGTTTTTCTAGCATATTTTTAAGAAAAATAAGGACTATTCATTTAAAATCATTGTAAAAACTGTCTGTAAAAATATCATATTGTGATATTTTGTAAAAAATCCTGATATATTGCGATACGAAATTTTTTGGCGATATCCATCCCTAATTTTTTATTTAACGATATTTTTAACTAAGCAGACTATTCTCATTAAATTTTCATTGAAAATTGTCACATTTTAAAGCTGATAATTTTCTTAACTTTTCTTATTTGACAATCTACTATTTGGAGTTCAATACTTAGCAATACATCGTACTTTTGGCATAAAATTGTTCGAATCATTCCTTTGTCACTACTGTAAACAATGTCATGTGCCCCAGAGATTTAGAGCTTTCTCGACTCCTCCGCAAAAGAGCGGTAGTAAGTTAGATAACTGTGAGGTAATCACAATAATCCCTCATTGCTCAATGGTCATAAGTGCAGAGTATAGGTAAGAATTGGTGGCCCTCCATAGGCAAGTTTAGGCACCTCCATATTAGCTAAAAATTATAGCCCGTAGGGTTTTTCTTGGTACTGTTTCTACTTTTAAGCTTTTCAATACTGAATTGATTTTTGCTTTTTCCTAATCATAATTCTCAGTCAGGTGAGTGATATGGCCCATGGGCCTCTTGTTAAGATGGACTCACCAATCCAAGCAAGCTGAATCTCAGCCTAGGTTAAGGGTGGGAGTAAACCGTTACAAGTTTACACCTCATCAACCTTGAGTCAGGTTTATAGCTTAAATTTTCATGAATGAAGATTACATATATCCTGTCAATTTGAAATAAAAAGTATGATGCATCTTTGCTCACTTCCTTCAAATAAATGTCATTTATTGATTTTTGATAAGAGTGTTGATCATGTCCATAAGATAAATGTTATTGACTCATGGTATATTTGATCTCTTTATCTGTAACACCTTTACTGTAACTCACCATTTGTTGCAATGCTCCATCTGTTATATTGACATATTATGATGGATTTTGAAAATAAACGCATTTAGAATTTTAGAGATGCCACCTAAGAGAAAAAGAGGAAGCAGAGGTTGTTTTACTAATTTGGATTTAGTGTAATATTTACCCAATCAGCTGATTATCAGCTGATTGACAAATTATAACTATACTGATATTATATTTAAAATGTTTAAAATATCTTTCAGTTAATCATGGTGATTTATCTTTTTTAGGAGGTGGACACACTTCAGTGATGAGCGCAAGAAAAAGAAATAGGAATGGGGATGTCATTAGAGATGAAAATCATGCTGTGAGTTTAATCAAATACTATTTATTGCATTTATCAAATCAAATATCCAAAGATTTTCTATTTCCCTAACATTTTAAAATTCATTCTGTTATCATATGCATTGTAACAGATGTTGTATACACACTTATTGACAAGCTGTTAATAACAGACAACTAACATTTTTCAGTATTAAACATGTTAAATATCATAATTGTGGCAAATTTTCAGCTGTTCAGTCAATATAAAAACCTAATGAGATAATTTTTTATTTTACTAATCCTTAACATAGATAGTTTCTGTAGGAGCGGTTAGGTAATTTTGTGTATCCCTAACATTCTTTCTCAAATTTACATATTTTTCTGTTCACTTCTTGGGGAGCATAGGACCCAGGCGCAACCACACCCTGATGGGCTCTGTTTTGGGGATACATTTTTCATTTGGGCCCAGATAAAACCTGCCTCATTTGCCACAATTTCCACAAATCTTCTTTAGGTTTCCTGGGTCCCACAACCCTCCTTTTTCCTTGTGGATTCCAATTCAGAGCCTCTTTTGTGATGTCCAGAGATTAATGTAAAGTGTGGCCAGTCCAACCCCATTTTCTCTTCTTTAATTCATGAAAGGGAGCTGGGTTTTTTTTTCCCAGAGTATAATTTTTTAAATTAATCCATAAATTATATACATGTAAACACTGATTTTGTGGAAAACGTTAATTTTATATAGTAATCTATGGAAAAAAACCTCTTAAAATTAACTCATTCATCATGTTCATATACAGATACACCAGTGAATGTCACTCAGTATGCTTCCTGAGATAGAAGAAAATTTCCATTAAAGAAATGCCATTAAACATTTGCTTGTAGAAAATCACAATTTATAAGAAAAAAAATCACAGTGACTGCAATTTTAACCATCACATATATTACACATTTCACATTTAACAGACATAACATCACATGTGCACAACTGATTTCCTGTGAAGTACGTTCACTTCACTTTTCTCCTCTTAGTCTCAATATAAGTATTTCTCTTCCTTAAATTTTAATTTCACATCATTGTAGCCCATAATTCACTGGTCTTGTTGAATCTGTCACATACTTTTTTTTTTTTAAATATTTAACTCATCTGATCTGTAAACAATTATGACACCTGTTCTCCCCTACATGTAAAGCTTCAGATGTACATAGTTGTAATCCTATACATAGAAAAGTTTATTCACCTAAGAAAAATGAATTCTGCATCTTTTTTATTTGACTATTATAATAATTATGTACATGTGAACATCATTATGAGTTCAGTTTTAAGAGATTCACTCTGAAATATATCTTCATCACACGTACATGTAAAACAGATTGGGAAAACCCCTGAAAGTAATAATTATTATAATTGCCCTACCTTTCAGAAAGAAAAAAAACAACATTAGTTTGACAGTTGTAAGAAGTGTTCACAAAAATACCCTGAGATATCAAACCTGTGTCTTGCATTGTCCCAAGGTGCTTCTCTGAACCCAGAACAAAAGATGAGAAAGTCCAAAATACAATGCCCCTAATCACAGGTGATTACAATGTATATTTAGAGACAGACTATTTGACCTAAAGGGTACCCATTATATGATGATATTGGACAGATGTCACCCAGCAAAGAATGAAAGTTCAGGAGATAAAAGTCAGTTGACAGGGTAGTTGAACCTTGGGATTTTGGTGTTTGCACTGGGGTTCAATATTCATCTTTTGGACCATAAATAATATATTATCACCGATCATTTGAATACTGCACATATAAAGTGCATCATTAACAGGAGGGGTCTATTAAGTCAGTGAATTGTGTTGTGAGGGAGTTTTGTTCTCGATTATAAGACAGGGGATGAGTGTCGTCACAAATAAACTGTGTCCTAAGCTGAACAAAATGCAGATAGAAAATCAAGAAAATAAGGAGAATATTCAAATAAATGGCAAAATACAGCATAGTGATATGCGGGTAAGACGTTTAGATTGTTTTGGCTGATATTGCTCAATTTGTGTATAACTCATTGTGTTACATGCAGCTTAATTTTTAAATACAAATGTTGGTCCTCATTTTATAAGCAGAATGTTGGAATGAAAGATTCATCAATTATACCTTTAGTTCAAATATTTGATTTGGAAGGGTTAAATTGCTTTTAGACAGATTTTGTATTACAGTTTTGTGACACTGTTGTGTTTTGTCAGTTGTCATTGATTCGTTGGCCCTCTCTTTATATTGATTTGCATTTGAAATGTTCAAACCTCTATGAATATAAAAAGCAATTTACACAATTTCTGTCCAAGAAATCTACCAAAAGTCCTGGGTCTAAGAAGGTCCCTGTACCCAGAAAACAAGTGCAGGTAACAATTTCTTTATAGAGAATGCTGGGGTGAAAAGTACTTGTAATAGGAGCTTTATTGCAGATCATTAGCTTTGTTTTAGTATTCTGATGCATGCTGCATGTATAATCTTTCAACTGACCTGAATATTTGTTAAAAGAATCAGTTAATTAACAGATAACCTGCATTGACTTTCCGAAATAAAACTTTTGTTTTTTGTTTCAGTTATTTTTACTAGCTGTGTACAGGTGTAGATAATGAAAATAGATATTCATAATTTTGTTGCCATTCATCATAAAATTTCGATATTACATGGGAGAAAAATTTAGGAATTACCATTGGAATTTGATATATTTGATAATGATATATCAGCTACTGAATATTTGTTTATTGTTTATCTCACATGTTTGACATACATTTAAACCCCCAACGTGGATATAATAAATATAGCTGCACACATGAGTAAATAATCCAAAGTCCAATTTCTGAATATGACTACACAGCTGTACTATGACATACATTACAAAGTTCTCAAGATTAACAACTGATAAATTTAGTGAAACTGAATGGAGCACTTTATTATAGAGATAGTATAGGCCTTTTTGTGACAGATACAGTATATGACGTCTAAGGCATGTTGAACTTTGTACTAAGTCTTACTTGGTGATTTGAACTTTTACATGTACAATGTAGTATGCTAGATTAATTTACAAAAACTATGTTTATATGTATTAGCTCTGCAATCTTGTACAGAAAATAAAAGCTTTTTGACTTTGCTAGTATCATTGATTTTTCCCTATCATCATGTGCAATATAAACTGTACAAAAAAATATTGACTGATTTGTTCTTTTTTTGTTGTATGTGCATGTAGATGCTCAAAAATCTACATAGAGAGCTTATCATATTCAGAAACCCTCAATTCCTGTTGATGTATGTGAAGTTAAAAAGGAAATATGATAGTGACTGGGGTTTTAAGATGTGCATTATATCTCTATGAAATATTTAAGTTGTTTTTTTAAACCACTTCTGAATTTGAAATCAATCATCATGCAGACTGAAACACGTACATCCTATATCATACATTTTGTCTAGACTACTTATAAACTTACCCAGTAATATTTAAAATAAGTAAAAATACAGAAAAGGACATTTGGGACATTCATGAATGCAAGTAGTGTTTGTTTATTTGTTATTTTAATATAAACTAGTGCTAATTGTAACGGGAACCGTAACAGATGTTCCCCAAACGCTCCCCAACTCCCTTTCGGTGCCATATTCCCTGTAAGCTTCATTAAATAAGACAAACTCTGTGCATTTTTGACTTTAACAACGTTTTCCCAGAAGGATACCAATTATATTCAATTTTTAGCATTGCACCCAAGCGCAAGTGAATGCATGTGCGTTATGACCATATCATCTTGCTTACACTATTTATATATTTTAATATACAATATATTAAAGCATTCAGTCCAAAAGTAATAAAAATCACTCATTCAAGAGTGTTTTTAAATATACTCTTTTCAAATGCACGCACGTGCGTGCACGTGCATGATGATCATACCTTCTTGTAGGAGTCCCTTACATCTATAATCTATGTTCTAAATCCCATCCTGTTTGGTTGAAAAACAAGGGAGTTATAGCCATTTAAAGTTTCAGCCAATCAGATTGCAGCACACGTGCATGCACGTTATTTCATGATTTTTTTTATATCATTTTGTAGGATATCCTAATGCATGACTATATTTTAAATTTCAAAGAATTTCGTCAAAAATCAAAGGAGAAATAGCCATTTAAAGTTTCAGCCAATCAGATTGCAGCACGCGCACATGCGCATGCTTTCGTGGAAATTCTTATATATCATGCGGTAGATCTTCATAATGTAGGACTCTGTTCAAAATTTCAAAGGATTATGACAAGAAACAAGAAAGTTATTGAGACTTTAGTTTCAGCCAATCAGAGCGAAGCGCACGTGCATGCGCGTAAGATCTTGCTATTTTGACCATGCTATTTTGTCTATACTACTAATGTATCCTTACATTATGAGTTTCAAAAAATTTCATCAAAAAATAGAAAAGTTACGGCAATATCCATTATATTGGTAATTTCACCTGTTGCACGTGCGCTCTTGCAAGCACGTGCGCGCAAAATGACCTTTGTTTGGCAACTCTACATAACATGCCTACTGACCCTAAAAAGGTTTCACCTAAGTCGGATGTGTAGTTTACAAGATCACTCGTGGACAAAATTTTCCCAGGAAGAAGAAAAATAATAATAAGAACTAGATGAGATCTCGTTGCGAGCAACGAGTAGGTCTTCCGTTGAATTTCTCGATAAGATGAGATGTGATTTTGACTGAGATATTCGTTAAAAGAGAATGACATTAAGTTTTCCTTCAATGAATTTAAAGTTTCTCATTTTTATCACGATTTTTTGAACATCTTTTGTTCAATATGGCTTATAAAAATACCCCCCTCCTTTCAAGACGTAAAGCATGACAAAAAATAGCATTTTGGCCCCATTGCGACCCCTTATTACGTAAGATATGGCCCAAATTTTATATTATATTGTTGCAAGTCGTTAAGATGTATATCTTTGCTTCTGTAATGTATCACAAAATATTGATCATTAAAGAGGTACAGATGCAAGACTTTTGGCCCCTTTAAGCCCCTATTTTAAGGTGTCAGCCATTTTTTCTTGATATCAAATGAAAGGTCTTGTAATTTCAAAGATTTTTTGTTCAAAATCTATTCAGTGATTTCTTTTCGTTGTGGAGATATGCTTCATATATATATTTAGGGGCCACTCCTATAAGTCCTTAATGGGGCCATTTTTCAAAAATTCAAAGTATGCATATTGTTTAGAATATTATTCTGACCATCTTTTGTTCAATATTGCTTATCAAAATATTCCCCATTTTCAAGATATAAATCGTTCAATATTGAGCATTCTGGCCCTTTGTGACCCCTAATTACGTAACATATGATCCAAAGTCTATCATACATTGTTGCATATTGTTAAGATGAATACCTTTGCTTCTAAAATGTTTCACAAAATATTGATCATTTAAGAGTTAAAGATGAAAGATTTTGGCCCCTCTGAGCCCTTAATTTGAGGGGTCAGCCCCTTTTTCTTGATATCAAATGAAAGGTCTTGTGATTTCAAAGACTTTTTGTTCAACACCTATTCAGCGATTTCTTTTCATTGTGGAGATATGATTTATATAAATATTTAGGGGCCACCCCTACAAGTCCTTAATGGGGCCATTTTACAAAAATTCAAAGTATGCATATTGTTGAGAATATTGTTCTGACCAACTTTTGTTCAATATTGCTTATCAAAATATTCCTCCTTTTTGAGATATAAAGCGTCAAAGATGTGACATTCTGGCCCCTTGTGACCCCTAATTACGTAACATATGGTCCTAATAGTTTCATATATTGTTGCAAATCGTTAAGATGAATACCTTTGCTTCTATAATGTATCACAAAATATTGATCCTTAAAGAGTTAAAGATGAAAGACTTTTGGCCCCTCTGAGCCCTTAATTTGAGGGGTCAGCCCCTTTTTCTTGATATCAAATGAAAGGTCTTGTGATTTCAAAGACTTTTTGTTCAACACTTATTCAGAGATTTCTTTTCGTTTGAAAGATATGCTGAATGGAAATATTAAGGGGCCACCCCTACAAGTCCTTAATGGGGCCATTTTATAAAAATTCAAAGTATGCATATTGTTGAGAACATTATTCTGACCAACTTTTGTTCAATATTGCTTATCAAAATATTCCCTTTTTTCAAGATATAAAGTGTTAAAGATTTAACATTCTGGCCCCTTGTGACCCCTTATTACGTTAGATATACTTAAAAGTTGAAAATATGTTTTTGCAAATAGTCTAAAATGAATTAAAATCGAAAAATCGAGCAGAAAAAGTGATAAAATTTTTTGGTCACAAGGGGGATCGAACCCGGGTCGCCCGCGTGACAATCCAACGCGCTAACCATTCGGCCATCGGGATCGCCGCTTCGCGTTTTCAAATGCAAATATCTCGGGATTGGCTTCTTTGATTTTCAAACAAATTACATATTTGGCTTCTGCAAAAGGGTCTCTATTCAATTCTAAAATAAAAATATAAAAAAGCAAAAGTTGAAAAAATACGTTTTTTAAATTCGCTTCCGGTTTCGACCGGAAGTACTGACGTCGCACGAAAAGGCGATTCTGCAACGCTATAAGTCATGAACTATCATCTCCAATTAATCTTTAGTTCATATCTAAAGCAGTTTTCGCTTCTAAATCAAGACAAAATTGCATTTTAAAATCAGAAAATTGTCAATATCTCACGACCGGAAGTGACGTCATCAACGAATAAAATTTCCAATAAGGTTCAGATCAGTACCTATCAGATGTTAAAGTTTCATGAGAATCGGTCCAGTAGTTTACGAGAAATCGCGTGCACAAAATCGGTAAGAATAATAATAATAATAATAATAATAATAGTGAAAAAGAAACCGAAGAATAACAAGAAGGTCTTCCGTTGGAGATGGAAGACCTTAATAATAATAATAAGAAACAGAGTAAAAACAATATGTTCCCCAACTTCGTTTGGGGAACATAATTCTTTCCATGACTTTACTGCATTCATAAGTTTGTACACTAAAGATGAGTTGCATTATACAGAAAGTACTTTAAAACTATTACAACATACTTGAAACTGGTGTTTAAAAAAGGGCCGGGTTAAAAGTGATGGGAAACGTTTACATTTCTTAATTGTAACAAAAAGTACCAAACAAGGGCTTTTTAAAGTACCTGTTATAATGCTTTATTTTTGTTCAACAGCTAGCACTGAGCAGGCCAGCCCCATTCTCACATGATGAAGAGGCCAAAGCAGAAAATGAGAACTGTGATTATTCCATCAAAATTAGCCTGGAGATGGCAAAATCGGGAAAAGGTAACAGCAGCAGATAGCAATTATTCTTCATATTCATTATATTATATGAATATCATTTCCATTTTTATTTTAAATATATAAATATTACAAGATCATCAGATCCATTATTTGTTAAATTTGTTAAAAGGAATGTATAGCTGGGCATAAAAAAAACTTCACTATATCCATAAATTCACAAAATCAGTGAATGTAAACTAGTTTTACTGTACCATTATATCTAACAAATTGCAATCATCGAATTTTAAACTGTAAGCCTTATGGTATTGTAAAGATTTGTCTTTGATCTGCATGTTGCAGTTTACATTTATATTGCTTTACTTGTACATGTATGTTATTGGTCAAGTAAAAATGCATTTCTGAGGAAATCATAATTGAAATCTCTGTGTTCTTTTTGTAGCCCCCAGACCAGTGCGGGTGTATGCTGATGGTATATATGACATGTTTCATTCTGGACATGCCAGGCAACTAATGCAGGTCAAAATGGCTGTACCTAATGCTTACCTCATCGTTGGAGGTAAGGGGAACAACTCGGGATGAATTTGAATTCTCGTGACATTTTGATATTCATTTTATCTTCTCTGTTATGTCTTCTAATGGTGTCATCAAGTATTGTGAATCAATATTTATGGCCTTGGCTTTGCAAGCTATGCAGACGAACATTATAAAGATCCAGTATTGATAAATTTATCAGAATTATTTGTATTTAACAATTTTATGTTGGTGTGCAGAAGTAATTGATTTTAATCAATGTAATTTGAACATGAATTGTCTGTACATAATGGCTTCTTTTACACAACAGCAGACTATTAAATTTCCTCTCAATGTATTTGTACAAAGCAAAAATTTCTACTTTGACATTCAAATTGAAAAGCAATAAGTTCTACAGTCAAAATTATATATTTGACTATCAAAATAATGCCGCCTTTGATAAAGTTTCTTGATTCTGGAGAAATTGGGGTAACATATTAGCAAACTTTCATTTTGTATCAAGAAAAGCATGCATTAATTTTGTGTTTTTATAAGGGGGAAAAAGGGGATAAAAGTCTTAAATATTTTTATCTTTATGGTTACTGTGGTTTCATCATTATTCGTTGAGCACCAATTTTCGTGGATTTCGTTCTTGAGCAGATCCACGAATTCAAATGTTCATTGAATTACGAAATATAACATACATTTGTGAAGGTAATGCTTCTGTCCACGAAATTACGTATCCTCGAAAATGTCTATTTTAAAAAATCCACGAAAATTGATGAAACCACAGTAATCTCTAATTCACATATTATAGAATTCTTTTTGAAACAAATCCCAATGTTTAGGTACAGATATTGATCTGTGTATGTGAAACATTGAATATAAATGTCTACAGTTTGTGATGATGAACTGACCCACGAGATGAAGGGCCGTACTGTTATGAATGAATCAGAGCGATACGAGGCGGTACGACACTGTCGTTATGTCGACGAACTTCTCACTGGTGCTCCTTGGACTGTCACTGATGACTTCCTAGAAAAACAAAAGGTATCTTATTATTAAAAAAAAAATTTATAATCAGGAAATTAAAAAATCATTGCTTAAAAAGTTAACTATAAAATGTAGAAATTTGATTGCACATGTATTCTTTATAAAGATAATAAAGCGTGTCTTAAAGAAGAAAATGTATGCATTAATTTGAAATGCAAATCAGGAAAGATAACTCTGCAATTCTTACTACATGTACTGGAACAGCCTTTTAATTTGCTTATGTTTAACTCTCTTTCTTTCAGATTGACTTTGTGGCACATGATGATTTGCCCTATGGAGCAGGAGGCACAGAAGATATCTATAAAGGTCTTAAAGAAAAGGGCATGTAAGTTTGTTTATGTATGAAGGCAGGTTCATCCTGTATGTTAAAGGCACACCATTAGGGAAAAACAGGAAAATTGACAAAAGTAGAGTTTTTGCATGACACTTGCAAAATTTGTTCAGTTTCTTGAAGATATTAGCTGGTTTCAGAAAATTACCGGTTTCAGATCCTAAAAAATCTTTAATGGAGAAAAATAAAAGTAAAAATAATTTTTGTATATAAAATACAAGTATATGTACACATAATTTTACAAGGACAAGTCGAGTAAAAGCTTAACGTATCTTGTGTGTGCTCTATTTAAAAATTTACAGGTTCCTTGCAACCCAGAGGACAGAAGGAATATCTACCACAGATGTTATAGCCAGAATTATTAAGGACTATGATATGTATGTACGGAGAAATCTCAGTCGCGGCTATTCCGCTAAAGATCTCAACGTCAGTTATATGAAGGTGGGTTTTTTGGTTATTCACCATGTCTGTGTTTATAGTTTGAATATAAAGAGTAAGTTTTTCATTACATGTATTAAATCACAATTTATCACATATTTTCCCCTTTATCCCGTTGATATAGCTCATGTGATATCGTTTTCGTATCAACACTATGTATTCCTACGCCGTGTGACGTAATGTAAAGAAACAAATATATGTGTATGATGGAGAGAATGGCTTAATTTGTCAAATTTCATTTTATTTGATATATTTGAAAAAAATTCATTCATGAATTTAAAAAAAACATGTTCTGAAATACTTTCTTTCTTTTATTTTTGTACGAACTATTTCAGACAACGTAATGTTATTTATTACGTTATTTGGTCCGAGGTAACCGAAAGAACTTTTAATTAGAAATAAAGACATTTAAAGTGAACAAAAATATGGGATAAAAAGAATCTCCCATGGTTTGTGGTTTGATATGATTTTTATCCAACTCGTTGTGTGTTTTCTATCCCTTCGCCAAGGCTCGGGGATAGAAAACACACAACTCGTTGGATAAAAATCATATCAAACCACAAACCATGGGAGATCCTATATTTATTAAATACTTATGTAGAATTACCTCCAGGAGAACTATGAAATCAGTTTCATTTCTTGTTGTGCACCTTTACCAGAATATTAAAGTTTAAACAGGAAAGTTACTGAAAAAATGATGTGCCCTTATACCATGCATCGATTATCCTTTTGATAGAATTGATAACAGCTAAAAAACATGCGTTATCCTGTTCTTGATACATCTTGCTGGCGAAGAATGCAGTTCATTAATCAATTTTAGCTCTGATGGTTTAAGATTGCAGAGTTTTATGTAAAATCCTGTCAATATGTTTTTGGTTTTGTGCTTTCCTAATTTTTTTCCTCTGCTAGTTTAAAAATTTAAAAATTAAAGATTAAAAGAATACAAGTTTTAAAAAATCTTTGATTTTATATACAGGAGAAGAAAATTCAATTTGAGACCAACTTCAATTCAATAAAAGACAAAGGGAAAGAACTAATAGACAAGACCAAAGATAAAGGGCATGAACTCTTACATCGATGGGAGGAAAGGTCGAAAGATTTCATTGGAAACTTTTTAGAAATGTTTGGAAGAGATGGTAGACTGGTAAGTGAATCAGTTTACAAAATTTTATGCATTTCTTTCTAACTTATGAAGGGCCATTAAACTTACAATGTAGATAAGCTCACTTCTGATCTAGGTCTCACTTTTCTACTATTAATACCTTTGGTACAAGTGAGACTGAGCTCAAAAGTGAGCTCTTTTAAGTTTTATGGCCCTGGAGCCTGGCCATTCATGTTTTTGATCACATTGTCTGCATATCCAGTGAAACATACCAAAGTGTCGGGGATGAACAATCTTTATAATTCATATATATTTTTATTGAATTAAATTTGAATAAAAACTAATAAATTGTACTTAATTGATATATTTTAGAAGAACTCTTTACTCTTAAACAGAAAAATATGACACAACAACTACTTACAGACCATTTTACTGTAAATAAAATTCAAATAAATGTTAAAATTTGTGAAAAGCTTTGCCAAACGACAGCTTTAGCCTTTGAGTTCTTCACAACCTCGAACTCTTCGGCCATTTTAACACACTAGAAACTAAAACCCAAACGTACTTTTCCCGCAAAAATATGACATAATATAGAGAAATAGATCAGGAAACCAGAGTTGTTAAACACTTTGATAAAATAATCCTTTGGATAAATATAATTTTATTGATAATTAATGGAAGCATTAAAGTAAATAGAATTAACGTCAATTTTTAGAGTCTAGATTTTCGGAATTTCAAAGATCAAACCATACCTGGACCCTTGTGTTAGTGTGAAACTTCGGATATCCGGTGTTGTTATTTGACACGAATAAAAATGCCTGTGGTGTTGTTGACGAGATAAAACACTTTATTTCAACATTTTCTTACAATTCAAAATTGTTTTATATATTCATATATATCGTAAAATACCGGTATCTGACTTTTATATCGCGATATATTGTCGCCATGAGATTTACCGCAATATACCGATATACCGGTAATATTGCGCACCTCTAAAGTATTGCCTCCCCAGCCTTTTTTAGAAACAAAAAAGAAAATATGCTTCTTAATTTGGATATATTGTTTGCTAAGTATCATCTCATTTCTCATTCTTACAGTCGACGTGGATTCGAGCCATTTCCCCTCCCAGCAGCCCCACCCCTGACATGGCCGAGGGAGACTTTGACGAGGAGGAAGAAGATATGGACGATAACTTTCTGACCCCCAAGTCATTTTCCCCGTCCGCTAGTCCTCCTCCCAAACGAGGTCGCAAGTCACCCACAGAGGAGCTAGATGAAGAGACTTAATAGCTGCTGTCAATTTGATTTTATATTATTCAAGAATCATATGAATCTGTTATCAATTACGTGTATTATCTGTTGGGTTTTTTTTTGACATTATTTATTGACATACATTTGTTGTTATAAACTTGAAGCATCTACTAATGAACTTTTAGTTCTCGGGTAACACAGAATTTTTATTGTTTGAAGCCTCTTGCCTAAGCTCTTATGCTTGCTGTCTCATAATTAATATGTAGCAATATTCATTGTTTTGATTTGTTTGTATTGTGTAACAATGGCTTCCAATTAGATATGTAGCTACATGTAGATTACGGAAATATATGTCTGAATATAATTTAAAACAAAATCAGTAAATTTTTATACAATGTGTGAAGTTAAATTCATGATAAATATTGCCTACAAAGCAATACAAGTTCACAATTTGATAGAATTTGCTTGCTTTGAGAAGTTATTTGACACTCAGTCATGGCTATTGATTTATATTTCAGCAATTGTATGAATAAGATTTTTATTTTTTTATGCCAGCTATCTAGAAATCAAACCTACATGCAGTTCATAAATAAGGCAATCATAGCTGTGTTGAAAAAAATGTTTCACTTTATACATAAAAATGAAGAGAAAACTTTAATTGTCCTGAAAACTGGTTTTTCATGTCAAAGTGTTAGTAGTAATAAGAAACCGATCAATTTCTTTGTATGTTACATGTACTTTTGTGTATATTCTTGTGATAGAGTTGTAAACAAAACCTGATAATGGCATTCTTTTTAATCTGTTATTAATTCTACTTGGTGCTGATTTATTGTCTTTTATTGTCTAGTCAGTGATGATATTCTATTTCCTACAATGGGGTTATGATGCAGTATATAGAAAAGAGGGGGAGGGGGAATATCCACAGTAAATGTCTTCTCTGTTCTGAATTATGATGTATTTTGGAATTAAAAATGACCTGTAAACATAAAAATACCAGATTGTTGCTTATCATAATGTAATTACTTAATTCACCTTTATTACATTTTTAAATGAGTAAGGAAATTGTACATCTATCATCTGTTTCAGTATTACATGTACTAAACAAGAGAAAATGTATTATTGACTTGAAGAAATTACTTATATCATACATATATGTATGCATCACTCACACACAAAATGAAAAGACTACGGTACACTGGTTTGCAGAAACTTGGCTCATCATTCCGTGATATTTGTTTTATTAAGGAGAAATTGCACGAATATTAAATATTCTATATGATGGCATATATAGAAAACAGTTTTCCTTCGTACTAACAGATAAATCTGTATTACTGTAGAAGCACAAATTTTCGTGGGGATAAAATTACGTTGTTTTGTCATCAAAAATAGTTTCGTGGGCATTTAATTTCGTTGTTTTCAGAGTAAGCCCATTCAATATATAGTCATATAAAATTTCGTGTGGGATTTAATTTCGTTGATAATTGTTAACAACGAAATAAACGAAATTTAATCCCCCACGAATATTTGTGCTTTTACAGTATTATATTTTTTTGAAAAATCTATCATTATTCCATTTAGTCATAGTATTTGTTTACACATGTGCATTTCAAATTGTGTCATAATAATTGATTTCTTTGCTAGGTTGGCTCAGATTACAGATTTTAATAACAACCATGAAATTCTCAATTTGTAAATTATCTTGCCAAAGTCAGAAGTCCGGTATGTTGGGAACAAATTGTATAGAAGTGAAGAAATGCTTTTTAAAGGGAAATAACTCCTGTACCTCTCAATGGAAAAGTGCAAATTTTTAATTGGATTTTCAAGTATTTGGAATTTTTGAAAATTTTTACATTCAATATCAATCAGCATAGTATTTTTAATACTTTATATGTCAATTTAAACTTGAATTATTGTTGAATATTTCCTCTAAAGAATAAAAATCTAATGTCTGAAACTTGATTATTTCTTTCCATTTTCATTCAGAAGACATGTTCATTCAGAAGACATTTTCTATGTTATAATATTTTCAAATTAATGTTTTATGAATTGAAGTTAAAATGCAACATAATTTACACCGTATCACTGAACCTTTTTATTAATCTATACATTATGTCTTAATGATGAAGTTGATAGGGTCATTGTATACACACAATGACAATCAGCTCTGAAGACATAAATATCAATACTAACTGACACAAATATCAGTATTGAATAATACAGTCAAAACGTGTTAACTCAAACTCAATGGGAACAAGAAAAAAAAATCCAGATATTTGGAGATTTGAGAAATCTGCAGTAAAAGACATACAGAATAAGAGGTTGGATCTTTCAAATCCTCCCGCCATATCTATTCGGTATTTCAAATATTGGTACTTGATATAAAAAAAGTTAAACTTAATAATTTGAAAGAGTGATGTGTATATTCGTGCGGTTATTTAGAAAATTTACTTTAATTTGTTATATTAATTTTACAGACCCATGCTAGAAATACACGTTCTCTCATACTTTGAGCTAAAATTATTTATTAATCTAACTTAATCAATATTCCAAATGATGCAACATTGAAAATTATTATTATATCCATGCATTGGTGACACTAGACCAGTACCTGGTATAGACATGTATTTGAAGTGGCAATAATAAGGATGATTCTGAATTGTGCAGTGTAAATATACATGTACATAAACAGTCAAACTTCGTTATCTTCAACAGAGAAAAAAAAAAGAGATATCCAAGATTCGAGATCTTAAGGGTAAAATACTTGAAGAATATTTTGCCTGGATTTCCTTTGATAGATCAAATGTTCTATAATTAAAATGATAAATGTCCTATGGACCCAGTGTGGTCAGAGCTTGTCCCGAGACAAGAGCAAGATTATTCTACCTGGGATTTCTTAGTCAATTTGATATACAAAAGTATATGTATTATTAGACAACCAAAATAGAACTGTATTTCATGATATTCGCCAACAGAATAATTGCAGTCACTGAATAATTTAACAATGTAATTGGACCAAATAATTATCATACACAAAATAGAAAAAAATATTTGAACATAAGAGATGCTCACTTATTAGAGCACTAAAGGGCTGTAGAATAATTGTTGAAAGCATTTTTTACGTGAGATTAATTTTCTTTTCTTTAATGATAACCTAGTTTCATTTATTTTTGATAATTTCATCCTCCTTTGAAGTTTTGGGAAATTATGTAACAGCAGGAGAAGCATATTTGCATAAAGGGGGCTTGTTTACCCATAAATGAGAAAGAAACCCTGTTAAATTTCACTTAATCTTCCATAAAGTTTGTATAACCTTGGCTCAGTGCTGCACTTATCTGCTTTCTTTTTTGTGCACGTTTTCTTTACAGGCAAAATGTCAACATTGTTAAAAGTACAGATGGATGGGATGGAATATGCCTATAGAAAATGAATAGAATTTATCTTAAGGTACATGACTGCATGTATATATAAGTAATATCCAAAAAGTATATATAAAAGACAAATGGTTGTTAATGAGAATGTTAATATTCATCTTGAATTACAGTTTTATAAATTAGTTTTTATTTTAAATTTTTTCTAGAAATGATGTGTATTAAAAAAAAATTGATTCTTTTAAAGTTGATAGAATTTCTAAATTGGTTATTTTCATAAACTTCATTTATCATTTGATTTTACAGTATTTTTCAAAAGGAGTTGGCCATTGCATGCAGTTTTCAAAGTTCCTTTTACCGGTAGTTTTTAAGCAGCATCCACATTGAAGTACTGATGGGTAGAACATGCAAATTTATATTGGGTAAGAATTCCCTTCTTATTATATATGTCTAGTCTTTCATCTTTAGGGAAATGATAATTTAATGGACCTTGAGAAACTTTACTTCACCTCAAATTTATTAACCCAATTTCAAAGCATGTTGCTACGAATATATATTCAGTATTGATGTAAAGTTTTACATGTATTTGATTATTTTTTTTAATTTAACCTTAGTACAGAAAAAAAAAATATTGGGATGGGGGCCAGCTAGGGGATATTTATCTTGCAATTAGTATCATCAATATGGTTGAATATCTCTCGAGAAAGATTCATAATACAGTTTGGAATACCTGTAGTGTTTATTGTTAGGACAAGAACAAATTTACTATATCAAACATTACATGTCATGTATGAATTTCCTGACTGGAGAAATATGCAGTTTGTTGGCCAACTTCCCCACCAGTTATTCAGTTATCAGGCTTGAACTTGACTAAATAGAAACTCTTATCAAAGTTTATCTAAATAATGAGCAGATAATTATAAGTTTTTATTTACACAGAAAGGTCCAATTTGATAACAAAATGGGTTTCATATTTACATAAATTCTGATTCATGAAAACAAGCCTTTTCTCAGTAACGGTAGAAATAGCCATTGAAGGAATCATTGGAGTTGTGTTATCATTTTTTAAAGTAGATTTACAACCTTTCAGTTTTTTTGTGTCAAAATGTGAAAAAAAAATTATTTTACATGTAGTAATTGAAATGAAACTTTTCATTATTAATACTTCATAATTTGGTAATAGCTCTTGCTTAGTCCATCTGTTTGTCTGTCTGTCTGCAAAAACTTTAACCTTGACCACTGACCAGATTTTCTATAATTAGTAGGAGCTAATGCTTTCATACTTATGTTACATGTGTATTTCTTGAAACAAGACCTTGACACTTGGAGACCAACAATTTTTACCTTGACCATGGAGTTTAACTTAGTACCTTCTGAAATACTAACACTATACAGTTCTTGAAACATCTTTGACGTTATTTCCCAATCATAACAATGAGCACACAGCTTTTTATGCCCAGTCAGGGATGCTCACTCCCCTCCATGGCACCTGATCCCACCTCAGATGTTTTAGAGGTTTGTATTTGCTCTTGTTTGATGTTAATGGACTTTTGAGCTTGAATACTGTTCGTCATTTGACCACATATTTCACTTTTAAAATCATGTAATATAATGAAATAACTATAGTAGACACAATAAAAACTTCTCTATTAGTATTCATAGATTATTCCATAAAAAAATTATCATAAAGATATTCTGGTTGTATGATAATTGCAACAATTCTCTGCAATTTTCTGGATTGCAATAACTAATTTCCTCCATTGGAACAGTTTCATCTTTAGGTCCTGAAGGCATTGAAAAGTTGATATATCAGTTAATTGATGCGGAGTCCCAGAAGACAATACAAGCCAATATAATTTCTAGTTAATTGTACATAATGTCACAATATAAAGTCTGTCTTCATTAAGTGTTAATGCTATTTACAGGTCATCATGATGCTGAGTCACTTGGGTGACATATTGTTAGCCATTTCTTCCATGTCCTTCAATCTTTAACTTTAGATATTTGTGAGGCAATTTATTTGTACGGAACCAAATTCCTCTGAATAAACTATACTGTGGTTTTATTAATATTCGTTGAGCACCAATTTTTGAGGATTTCGATGTTTAGCAGATCCACAAATTTAAATGTTCATTGAATTAAGAAATTTGTTATTCATTTGTATAGGCAATGCTTTTGTCCACGAAATAACATATCCTCGACAAAATCCACGAAAATTGATGCCAACGAAAATTAATGAAACCACTGTATTATAGGTAGCATTTTCCTGGGAATACAGATGCAAAATTATGATTTTTAAAGCCCTGGAACTCAATCTAGCAATTAATGGCTGCTGGCAATCTCTTTAAAAAATGCAGATTTCGACTGAAAAAGGTTTTTCCTGGACCTCAGTGTATAGATACATGTATTTTTTCCAGAAAAAGGACTTGACAGACCTGGATCATTTGAGGAAGAAAAACAAAAACAAAGAAAGGTAAACCAGCCTCTCTACTGATCATAAAGCAGACAAACTGATTCCAATATTAATGTAAGCTTCTTTAATTGTGAAAAATTAATAAATTTAGATCTATTTGCTTCAAAATATTTTGTTTCATCTCCAGTTCCATTGCTTTATGTAGTAGAATAATGTTAGCTAATTCACCCACAAATTGCGTTTTGACTCGGAAGATTTACGAAAAACATTGTCAAGGTCATTTAGACAAGTTCAAGGTCAGAAGAAGAAGAGAAGACATTTTCTTGGCAATGCTGCTCGATGTCTAAAAGTAAGTTAAAGAGAAAAATAAAAATTATGCATACTTGACAAAAAAATTATTGATAGAAAGAATGATAAACATTAATTAAAAGAACCATGCCAATGCTGCATGGTTAAAGCTAAAAAAAAAAATCAATCTGACCTAGAATATAACATTAACAGTCCAGTCCAATAAAAAATGTGTAATATTACTAAAAAATGTAAGATTACAAAAAAGCGTTATATTACAAGTATTCGTAATATAAAACTTATATTACAATTTTTCGTAATGTAGTTAAATTACGAATACGCGTAATATAGCAGATTGTAAGAGACTATATTACCAGTTTTCGTAATCCAAGACAAATTCAAGTATTGCAAGAAATTGAGTGGTGGGTAGCAAAGTATGACATCAGTAATATATCAGATTCCACATCTACTGATAGCACACGGTCAGTTTGGTCAGTTACGCCTATCAGAAAGTATGGAAATTCAAGAAGAAAGTACCTTCTGCGATAGGTGAGTGGACAATTTCTTTTATTATTCTTTTATAGGAATTTTTCCAAGGATAAGACCAATTTTCCAGTAAATTTCAATATTCGCTTAAGCATGTTGCATTGGTCTATATCACCCGAACTCCCTACTTTTCTTGCGAAGTCTACCCTAAAAATCACATCCTCGTCTCATAAATCAACTGTTCGTGCAATTCTTATTGAAATGCACAGAATTCAAATCTCAGTAAGCGTCGTACAAGTTATTGCCCGTGACATCTCGTATTAAACGTCATACTTTGCTACCCGCCACTCAATTTCTTGCAATGCTTGAATTTGTCTTGGATTACAAAAACTCGTAATATAGTCTCTTACATCTGCTATATTACGCGTATTCGTAATTTAACTACATTACGAAAAATCGTAATATAAGTTTTATATCACAATAACTTGTAATATTACGCTTTTTCGTAATCTTACGTTTTTTCGTAATATTACGAATTTTCGTATTGGACTGGACTGATTAAGGAAGAACTGTGTGTATATCACCTGAGAAACCCAATATGTTATCCAACTCTCTATTAATAAATCTTCCAATATTCTCAATATTTTCCTGAATTGAGACTGATAATTTTCCTGAATAGAATATGCAAAAACTCTGTAACCTGATGTTTGTTTTCCTCCTTTAAAGAGGACACTTATTACGCAGACATTGAATATTATTATGTAAATTTTACGTTATAGTTATAAAAATCTTGTTTCTTTCCTTATATTACTTTAATTTACAAAATTAACTTTTCATTGAATTAGATTTTTGATCATTATTCCTCTTTTTCAGGATATGAAATACTTAAAATCAGCTTTTATTTACAATAAGTTTATTTTTCACATTTTTATGCATGTCTGCTTGAGAAAATTTCATTGTCATGTAAATATTTGCATTTACTATAAAAATCATTTTGATCAATAACTTAAAGTTTGTGATTTTTCCCCCTTAGTATATTAACAAAAAGCCAACTGTTACCCATAATTAATATGCTGTCTTAAATTGGAAAAATATTGAACTATGGTATATGATAGGAGTGCTTTTATGTGACATGTTGCTTTTATGTGACATAATGACACAAAAATTATGTGTATTTTTTTATTTTTTCTTTGTAAAAAAAATTTAAAATTTAAATTTCTTTTTGTTTAATTATTTCTTCCTTGTTGAAAGGAACATAATTAAAATGACATTTTGTGTATGAAATCCCCTTTAAGCTAATGTTCCTTGACTGTATTCGCAGATGTAAAAGGAACCAATTTATACGAGGTACTTTTAACAAAGAAGTTATTTTTAGTTCTATTTATTTACTGTGCACAGTCATGCTCTGAATGTACATGTAAATTGTATGATAAAAGGAAAATACTCCCTTAACGTAAGTGCTTAAGTGCATGGCTTATTCATTTTCAGACAGCTCTTCACTGCAAAGTAGTTGTTTTTTGTTTTTTTTTTGCGATCATGAAGAATTGAATTACATTTCTGACACATCGAAGCAAATTAAGTTATCACCATTGATTTTTCAGGTAGGGAAAATCAGCTGATAATTGAAAAGTCTAGAAAACACTGGTGTCATAAACAAAGAACTTCCCCCTACACTTATTGGAAATTTATACTGATTAGCTTGAATAGAAGAGCCTTGCTGACGTTCATTTAAAAGGTAAGTTGTTCACTATTTTATCATTGGTGCAGCTTTTCTTTGTTCTGCCTTCACTTTCTTGTCAATTTTAACCGACATATTTAAAGGGCTCTTATACACTGTTGCTCTTTGTTTGACATATTTAAAATACCATCAGCTGATTTTTGTTTTGATTATTTTTGGCTTTATGCTGCATGCTTGTGATACTTGTGTGTATTTTCTAATATATGCCATAGGACATAAGGGTTATAGGTTTATGCCATCAGCTGATCTTTGATATTTGGTCCAGACAATGAAGTTCTAGTGCTCCCTATTGGATTTTCTGTGTCCTGAAACCTGTTAAAATCAATGTTTCTATTGTAAGAGGGTGATTCGATTTCCATTGATTTCCATCAGTGGGCTATAATCACATGGTAGTCACATGACTTTTTCAGACATCTGCAGGCTGGAAAATGCATCAGCTGTGAATCACATGACTTCTTTGATCAGAGAGCATATGCAGTCTAGCTGAATCATTATCACATGGTAAATATCATTTTATTATGTGGATAAATATTGGCCTTTGCTTCCTGAAGTAGGTATGGCTGATTTTTTTTCTCTTTTGGTTAGATCTGGTTTCTGATATGTATAAATATTTCTTTTTTGATTTTGATGATTGAGGCAGATATGTTGTGCCTATAAATAATTTATCTTACTGAGTGATCATGGGGAAATAGGTTTATGTGTTACGATGCAGTGCCTGACCTAATGTTTATCTGTGTGCTGAACTGTGCAGCTTCTTTTCAACACTTAGTGCTCTTACAAAGTGAAAGATTGCATCCATCCATTAAGTTGAATGAATCTACTTTCAATTGATCCTCTGCATCAGAAATTATATTGACAATGTTATAAATGGGGGTGCAATATAATTAATCCATACATTTTATTCAGTGATCAATATTAACTTTCCATAAAGAACTTGGTTTTTCTCCTAATTGACAATAAGTGCACATCTTTTGCAAGTCATTGTAATGCATAGACAGATATAAATATGCATATGGCAAAGTCTTACGAAAAAATTTATACAAGACAGCAAGCTTGGAGAATGAAAGATGTCATCCATCAAGATCTCTTTTGAAAGGATCTGAGATGGGCTTCTGTATCAGACATTATATTGACTGAATATAAGCAAGAGTCGATCACTATAATAAATCCATTTATTTCATGAGATAAAACACCTTCTGTAAAGAGCATAGATGCTTATTGACTCAAATGAAAATAAGTGCACATGCATCTTTTGCAGGTACATCACTTACATGTAATACATAAGCAGATATCAGTTATACCTGACATTATGCATTTATAATCTTATGGAAAAAAATTTGATAGTTATCAACAAATTGTAAAATAATTAATTTTGAAATAAGATACATATGATTTACTTACAGTGATATGAGCAATAGACTAACCCATTAGTCATATTTTGCTACAGCAGCTTTAAGGAAAAGGAAATGGCAAAGGTTGTAAAATTGACCTGTGTTACATCAAGCTCTGTGTATGTCATTATATATATATCTCATCATTGATCATATTAAGACAGAAACTTTAAGTAAAATTAATATTTTAAGGCTCCACAAAAAATGTGTATTTGCATGTGTACTGCTGTTTTTTTTTAATTATAATTTTTGTCTTTGGTTGAAAAATTTTGTTTAATGAAACTCAAGTACCGGTAATTTGGGAGGTCGAAAATCCAAAGCTGATTTTTTTCCCTATTTTTGTCCGAAAGAGAAAAATAGGTTAAACTGCGTATATCTCCAAGTAATTGTGTACTATATATGCTGATCGAGTTTAAATTCAATTGATAAAATGCTCATGACTTTAACAATCATGTAAACAGGGGTATATTATTTTTTTTGGAAATACTATCTGTTAAACAATCTTTAAAACTCTATTTTTACCATTAGATTTACTGTTCAGTGAATTATGATAGTTTATGTCAGTCTCGATAACATTATGTCAACAAGGTCTTGTTGGCTTGTCTTTTTATAGACCTAACTGACTGGGCCTTTTAATTCTGACAGTTGTTTAGTATACATTTGTAATGCCTCTCCAATCATGCAATTAATATGGAAGTTTGTAAACAAAACATTTAATATGCTTGGCATGCCTTAGTCTTTTATGTTTTGAAAAAGAAGGCTTGTTTATAGTTTGAATGTAGAGATTTTGAACTGAATTTTGTGATACATTTGTGTCATTGGATTTTTGTTCTTTTTGAGAATTAACTGCCATTTATACATGTGTAGAAGTAAGTTCTATTTTTATAATAATCAAATTACACTTCTGAAATTTAAATTGTAATATTCTTTAGAAAAAATAATCCTGTCTTATGATGACATATCACTTTCATAACTTTTTTCGATTAGAAAAAATGGTACATTTTCACGAATAAGTGTTATGCTAATCATGATCGAGTATCTTCAATTTCTCTTTTAGCATGTTTAGATGGAAATGGTACCCCATCCTTTTCTCTTCACCTTAGCATTTGTTATTTTTATCCTAGCTCTTAAAGTTTTATACTTGAATATTTTTCAAATTGCTAATTAAATCATAATTTTTGTTGAAAGTCTCTGCACGAACATATACAAGATTAAAGTACAGTTTTCATACATCAGTTTGATGCACATTTATTAACAATGTCTAAGTTTCACCCTGTTGATCGTGGATTGGCTAATTTGTAAGCAGCGTGTTTCATTGATATTTAGTTTAATCTATGGACATGTATTGACAGAGGCCTGTCATAATCGTTCAGTGTACCTGATCTGATGACCCCCGCTGTCAGTCAGTGTCCTGTGTACCTGCTTGTTCAGACGTTTAACCCCTTTGTCCTGAAAATATTCACCCCTTTGATATTGGATCACTGTAATAGCTGTCCTACTGCCGAAGGTGCTTATGAAGTAGAAGCATAATCTTGAATGAATAGCTTAGGAGGAAAATTCACTCCCATTTTCTGTTTAAATTCCACAAAGTAGCCAAGAGCAGTCATTTAACCATAGTTAATTGATTTTTGTTCTTTTTGGCTTTTTGTTTTGTTTATTTTCCTGAGTTTCATTTAAAGAGTCTAACTCGCCATATTGCAATGAAGCCTAATTAGGAAAGTTTTCTGTGCTTGCTTTCATCTGACAGAGCTTACATTTATTGGTTGGGCTTAAAAGTAAAACAGAGCTCAGCTTGTATAATAAAATTATAAAAGAATAAGTGAACTCACTGGTATTTCCCTATAATGTTCAACTCCCTAGTATTTCCCTATAATGTTCAACTCACTGGTATTTCCGTATAACATATAAATAAGGAAGTATACTGGTATACCAGTTACCTCAATTTAACCTTAATGCATTGATCATCAAGTTTATTATGTTTTTTCAGTCTGTTTTGCATGGAGCTAAAGAAAACACTTCACTAGCACTTAAGGACCCTCTTTATTGTGGTTATTTGTTCAACTTAATTGTATAAATATAGTGCAAGAAAGATGTCAGGGCCAAGTTGTTGATTTTAAAGATACTTTAATCAGGATAAATGGTGTCAAATGTAATAAGGGGAGGGGAAAAATCGATGAATTCTTTTATTATTTTTAGGGTTACTTTATTGCCTTTGCTCTTTTCCATTCAGAATACTCGAGAAATCACATTTTAAAGAATTTTCTAGAAGTTTGTACCTCACATACTTAGCAGAATTCAGTGAATAAAAACTGCGGAATTGTGATGCTGCTGAAAATGTGACCTCGCATAGTTTGGGTTTCTTCTGTAGACAGGTATTATATTCGTATCATAACTCGGAGAAATGTGGGATTGTTTTGTAAACACTTACTCATTACACCGATGTTAATTCTAACAAAGGATGATGGGGTAAACAAGCACTGTGTTGATATATATACAGGGAGACTGCATGCTTAGGATTTGGTATATATGACATAAGACAAATACTGTAGCTATTCTTAAGAGCATTATTGTTCTTTTGGGGCTAATGAATCAAAATTGATATTAAAAAAAAATTAATTCATCATACAAGAAAAAAAATGGACATTTAATGTATGGAACAAATTCACTGACAATATTCTGGACTCTGGAAATCAGTCATTTGGATGTGGATGAGTTGAAAATTTTTGTGTTTCTTCATCTAAGGTAGGAGGAAATTTTGTTGTGTTGGTGTTTTTTTTTTTGCTAAAATTTATATTTTCCCTGGTTTATTTCATTGATTATTGAAGCAAAACATTGATTTTCTGAGTGCTCCTCTGATTTAAGTGTAATTGATCATGAAGTATACATAAATTTTCAAAGACTTTGTTATAGATGCATATTAAATGCTTTGATCAACTATCCAAGCATGCAGTGATCCTATGGAAACACAAGCACATTAAAAATATGAATGTTTAATTAAACAGTCACATACACTGTAGAAAAGATCAATGTTTATGTGCCTGTTTTTGGAATATGTAATTTTTCTTTATTTTTATTAATATCTGTACAGCAAAACATGAATATATTTTATGGATAGTTCTATATGAATGAAACATATAGAGATAACGATCAGTATTCAAGATCAAAAGTCCACAAAACAATACAAAACAGGAGAAGAGCAAACACGGACCTCAAAAACATCAGAGGTGGGATCAGGTGCCATGGAGGAGTGAGCATCCCTGCTAAATAGCCATTTAGGGGGACTCAATAAGGCAAAAGTGTACCTAGCATGATACATATCACTAGCTTACACCAAGGTAGGTACAAGACTTTTGTGTGTACCCTGATATCCGACAAGGGCATGCATTGCAAAGTGTAGCAATAAGAGCATTATTTACATAAATCAAGATGGCATTTGACATCGAGCCTAATGCAAATTATGTCACTTCAGTTTTGCACAAGTACAAACTAACACACACACAAACACACCCTAACATGTGACTTTATCCACTCCAACTTTGTTGCAAGGGGATAAAAAGGAAAGGATTAATTTTATTTTAAATAAAAGGGGGATATGATTTTCTAGGATGAGGGTGAATTGATTTGATTCCAGAGTTTAATTACAGCTCACTATAACTAGATACCTCTTCCATCCTAAGAAAAAATCCATTTGACTATATTAATTATGAGTTCTGATCCCTTTCAGTCTATTATTGATATACTTAATATTTTCCTATCTGTCCATGCAGAGTTCATGCCCTTACGGTTGGCATCTTCAATTTTTAGTGTATTTTGAAAAGGGATATCCAATTTTGTTTTTTCTTCTTAAGGCCTTATTTGTAGTGATGTCTTTGTGTGTGGACCTCCTGAGATAGCTAGTATGTGTAAATTGTTATGGATATGATGGATCATGAATGCTTAAAAGGAAAGATTTTAGGAGAAAAAGTGCATAATATGCTGATTCCTCCAAACAATTGACACAGAGAATTTAAATGAGTTTTGAAAATTATTCTTCACAGGCTTTATGAATCAATATAGTTTGACTTTATGTTTAGGCACAAAAAAAAACTGCATATAATATATCTTGAAATTTTTCAATGGGTCAACTTGGTACATATATGGGGTACATAAATATTTTACATACCGTTGATTATATAAATTTCCAATCCCTAAACAGGTGATGCAGAAATGTTAACAGTGCCAAACACAGTTAATTAAACATGCAGTGTTGTTATTCTAAATTCTTACTGCCTAAGGTGCCATCTTCTATTGATTCTCGCCTTATAGTTAAATATGCATGCTTCTGTAAATAATGTATTGTGTGAATCAAAATATCCCAGTTCCACTTTTCAATTCACTGAAATTCATAGACGGAACACAGTACTTACTGGGGATATATATTTACAGGAATCATCTGATGTGAGTGATTTCTAATATTTGATGAGGCTGAGTATTGTTTATTGTGGTTAATTACTTTTACATGATTACAGAGAATATAAAATTTTGATCCCAAAATATTAACTAATTTCATGCTTATGAATGATTAGTTATTTATAAGTTCTTCATCAACAAGCGTTAAAGAAAATAGATTGAAAAATTCGATTTTGAACAATTTTTAAGTCCATTGAGTATCTCAGCATTATGCGAAGTTCTAGTGAAATCTGAAAATCTCTGGTGTTTTCAGCAATAATATATATCTGCAAGTGCTTTATGTATAACAATCATAAATATCAACAATAATTATTATGATATAAAATAAGCTGTGATTAAATAAAGATGTTGTTACAATAAGTATTGATTTTGTTTTTTTTTTATAAAATTGATTGCAGAAATCTGAATTTTTGGGGAAGCCAAATGATAGGAGAACTAAATTAGTCCAAAAATTGTATCTTATTGACATTTTCTATCAAAAATATACATCTGATGAGGTATGAGAAAAAATTCCAGAGTTTTGTGAATTTTTTAAGTAGGAAATTTGGTTAGTTTAGTCATGCAAATTTAATGCTCCAAAGAAACTAATTAATACATTTTTTTTATTTGCATGGCCATACTTGCTAAAAAAAATTAAAAGTTGTATCTGCATGAAAAGAAGTTTTTTTTTTAATAATTTTTGTACATGCACACACAATGATAATTGCTTGAAGAACAAAGAACAGCTGATCATTATAAAATTCAGAGTCCTATATGCAGTTTTTGTACCAATTAATGCACTTTAAGATGAAAGAAATATTAAGGATCAAAAAACATGAAAGACATAAATTTTGAGGCTTTGGGAATAAGTGTTGCAAACTTGAAACTACATTGTACCTTAATTGATTGATGAAGGATTCCTAATCACAGTGTTCACACAAAATTATTTGGTTAATATTTGAATTGCTAGTTTTTTCTATGATAATGATGTTGAAATAAAAAATCTAAAAAACTAGAACCAAACTTTAAACAATATTGTAAGTTTTACTTGCATGAGAAAAATATCTGTTCGTTTCGTGACCTAATTTTTACTTGCAGATATTGAAACCACTGACATTTTAACTACGGAAAAGATATTTCTTCAGTTGTGAAAATTTATAGTCATTGAAGGATTTCAATTCAGTCTGGCACATCACATATAAAAATTGTCTTAAATAATAGTGGTTTACCGTATTGGGTTACAATGTAATGGGGTTAAATATACAGTAAAAATTGTTTAGTACATGAAAACGGATATTTATACAAAATTAAAGATAATTAAAGCAAAGTATTTTGAAATCCACATCAAAATTCTTCACAATTTCTTGTAAAACTTTATGGATATTACCATTTTCAGTATTTAATATCTGAAACACAATTCATCCAAGAACTTTTGAATTTCAAGGAAAAAAGTTTGTATTTTTCGTTTGTTTTAAGTATGCTTGGTTTTTGTTCTTGAATGAAAAATTCTATTTTGGGAATTCGATTATAATACAGTTGAACTTTGGTATCTCGAACACAGACATCTCGAATACCATGGAAATGTCGAAGTGATTGAGAAGTCCTAACTATGTATTTCATAAGTATTTTACCTTCAGTATCTTGAACACTCGAATATCTCAAATTTTTATCTCAGTCCCATCGAGTTTGAGATAACAAAGATCATACTACATATGTGTAACAAATCATGGGTGTAGTACTCAAAGTAAATAGAGCTTTCCCCAAACTTAGCTATGACTAAATTCTACTGTAATAAGTTCGTAAAGTTATTTAAAAGGTGTATGTATATGTATAGACAATTATATAAGAAATTTGGGAATCATATTTAATTCATTGCATGATCACGACTTCTTTATATCCAAGAGATCAAAGTTCTAGCTTCAAATAATTATGCTTTAATTTATAGCTACCATATACAGTAAAACTTGGTTATAACGAAGTCACTGGGACCTTTAAAATTACTTTGCTAGATCCATTATTTTTTTATATCCATATAAAAAATTTGTTAAATTTATATAGCTAGGGGATCCAAGATAACTTCGCTATATTCGTGACTTCGCAATATCAGTGTTTGTGCTAAACGAGTTTTGCTGTATTGTGTTTTATATATTAATTTTCATATGTCTAAAAACCAGAAAATATATAAAAATTTAATTAAAAACTGTGTGATGTTTCTCTTAAGTTGTTTGTAAAAAAAATGTCTAGACACTGTAGGTGTTTAATTTAAGCCGATTGAAGTACCTGAGGATTGAATCTGCTCAAAGAAAACAAATTTTGCACTTATTTTACTATAATGTGGAAGTCAACAACACGTTAATCTTTATGAAAAAATGACACCATGGTATAATCCCCTCCTCTGCATGTCTCAGTTTTAATGTCACTTGGAAAAGATTACCAATTCTTTTATCAATGCTATTTAATGCACTGTTAGCTACAAGAATCGCTAGGGTAAAACAGCAGGCATGTTTATTACAGCAAGTGTTGACAAAAAAACAGGAAATGTGTCCTTGAAAAAGGAAATTTTTATTTTTTTTGTTTTGATGAGAAAGAAATAAATATTACTAAGATATTTGTATAGAATTAACAATTTTTATATCCGCAACTTGAGATTTTTTTTCTATTTTTTTTCTGTTTATTTAGCTTAAATTAAAACACTGAAAATATTTCAAGTCACGTTTGAATTGAACCGAATCTTGTCAGTGACATGTTGAATTTTGAGGGGGAGATAAACCCACTTGACATGTGTAGAATATAAATAAGATGATTGGAGTCTGATAAACATAGGTCTTTCATTTGTTTGCTAATTTTTCCAGAGATAATCCACTTGAAAGTGCCATCCACCTCCAGGTCATGCGGGTCGCCAGCGAGGGTGATAAGTATTCCGTGTCCCTCCGCAGCCATTCCGCACCTTCCTCATCAGCTGACAAGAACGGATCTCTCTACTCTCCGTAAAGAACTAATTACTGATACATCTCACTGTTATGAGAGCATCTGACTGAAGCAGATTGTGCATTAAAATGGACACTCAATAACTCTCTTGACGGTGGATATTTGTTGGGAGTTTTGATACGTTGGACTTGATATTTTGATATTTATTTTTCGAGATAAAAGATAAACATTCCACCCCTGCAGACTACATGGAAAGTTACTTGTGGCATCTTTTCCTCGGAGATACTCACTTTCAATTGTCCAATCAAACTTTGGGAAATTTTTTGGAGCCTTCCAGTGATTATTTTCGAAGAGCTGGTGGTTAAAGTATTCCATTTCCAGTATTCTTTCCAAAAAAAAATACCAAACTCAGGGACCCAGTTATAGCATCGCTGTGAAATCCAAAGTGGCAGTTTTTACTAAATTGTTCAGTAATTGTGATATTTTCAGACTTTATTGATTTTTTAAATATTTTTCGAGATCTCATAATTTTTCATTTATCACAACATCACGAGCAGAGATGGGTAAAGGGAGAGGAAAAGGAAAACATGGCGTGGGAACAGACATGCCGACCCCACCTGATGGGGGGTGGGGCTGGTTTGTAGTTCTAGGATCTTTTCTCCTTCATGTTGTGGCTGATGGAATTGTGTATTCTTTCGGAGTCTTCTACATGGAGTTCCTGGAGTATTTCAAGGGGGGACGAGGGGAGACAGCATGGGTCGGGTCCCTTGTTCCAGGGGTCACCCTACTTGTTGGTAAGTCAATACTGTAAAATATTTGTGACTTTATTTTTTAGGCTTGTGAAAGAGTTTGCTGATTAAAAAAGAATTAATTGATCATTTAATTCAGTCTGAATGTGATCATTTATACTTGCTCTGAGATTGGTACCTTAAGCAAAACAACTTGACCAAGCGTGATTAAACACATCTGCTAGATAGGGCCTATTTTTCCAATTCATTTATAATTGCAACTGGTAATCCCCCCCCCCTTCTCCATTCCCCTAACTGTAGGATAGGTAACCTTAAGATAGATATCAAAAGAGGTTCATTCCTTTTGAAGTTCTTAGAAACTCCAGTAATTAGAAATGTTTCTATACTGCTAGATGCTCTTTGAACTCTTAAATGTAAGGATAGCATGATGATGTTTATTAGAATTGCATTATTCAAGCTTTTCTTTTATAGTTTCCATCTAGTTTTACATCTCGAAGCATAAAAGCTTATACATTAATCATTTACACTTTTCCTTTTATTGCATTAATTAATTCATTTCTGATATTGAATCTACAGATTAATTTGAAGTGCATAATGACCTTGAATTTCTTATGTTTGCTCTTATCATCTGGTTTATAAAGTTACACCTATACTTGCATAATGAACTTGAAAAGGGATTACACTACATCCAATCTAAAACAACACTCATGATTATACCATGGTGAGTGAATGAAGGAGGACTCAATCTTTATCAATCTATTTTTTTTTTATAAGTATACTTTGAATTTTATATGCCCTAGATAAAACGGAAATGATACAGCTCTCTAACTTATTGATTCAGCCATTAGTCTTCCTATTAATGTTCTGGTAACATTGTTCTCTAATGTCATGATAGAAATTGCCATAAATTTTTGCAGTAACATATTGTTCTTTAATGTCACAATAGAAATTGCTACTGGGTACTAAACTTAAGCTGGCTGTCACACCTACTAAAGTAATTAAAATATGATAAATTCTTCTTTGATCTAGCTTGCATGCATAGTAAATATGAGGATAGATAGTATTTCTTTGGAACACAAATTTGCTAGATGTACATCTCCCTCACAATTTACTAGAGTGCATGATTACCTCTATATAAATTCAGTGATGTTGGTTAAAATAATATAGTACTGTATATATTATATCACTGTTAATATTGGAAGTAATTGGCTGTCATTTTTACACTATGAAGCCCCAGTCAAGTAGAAAATGGCTGGAGTGAACTCTCTTTGACTTCCAAATTCACAGCTAATAAAATCTAGCAACATAATAGCTTTCTTGATTAACTTTGCTGAAAATAGCTTCTAGCAATACAAGAAGCTAGTTTCTATAACCATGAAGAAATTACGGTAATTAGAGTTTTCACTTAAAACACAGCTTTAAATTTTCAAAATATTTTCCATGTGACACATAGGTTCTGCAAGCTAAACAGAAGAAAAGAATTTTATAAAAAGAACTGTAAGTCAGTAAGAATTATAGGAGCAATTTAGTTAGAGGGTGATTTTAATATATGGTACTTATAATAGTGTATTATTGTAACAAAATCTATTTTAGTATGATTGATCATACACTGTAATATAGTGTCATTTTAATTGAACCCCTCAGACATGTCAGAATACAATGAATTTATGAACATATATTTCTATCTTTGAGATAATTTCTTCAAATCATTGCATGACTAATTAACAGCACCTCTGGAGTCAAAAATGCAGTAATTAATGAATTCATTAACAGTAAAAAAGAGCTGTATAGAAATGTACAATTACCAAGATCTTGGATGATCACTCTGTTACCAGCATTCTGTGGTTAATTAATCATACATCATATGACTCTTGAGTGCAGATGTAGGGTGCTATGAAATGAAGCTTTATAGTGCTCCTACCTGACACACCCGCATGGTAGAAATTTGTTAAAAATATTCAAGTGATAGTCTCAAAAAAAAAAAAGAAGATTTTTTTTCTACAAAATAGGCCTTAAATTATAGTGCAGAAAAGGATCCAAATGAATGAATAATATCCTTTAAAAATCTTAAGAATAAAGCCTTAATTTATTTGTGGAACAACCAATAATTACATGTGCATACATTTCCTTCATTGGTATGGTAGAGCTGCAGTCTCAACAAAGGTTAGAATAAGGGGCCCAGTGATGCATGTGGGCAACAATGTTCACCAGAGCCATGGTTTTGCAAAATCTTATACTGTTGAAATTTAAAAGTTGTGGTATGTAATACAGTACATATCAAGTCATACAGTGGTGGATACATGCTTAAACAGTGACGGATTTAAGGGGGGGGCCCCCCCCTAAAATTGTCAAAATTAACGTAAATCACAGTTTCATCTAGAAAATGTAAATATATACGTATACTTGGTAGACCTCATTTTTACCCTACAAAGTTTCTAGAATCCAGGAGCTTCCGGGGGCTTCACCTCAAGGTGGCCCCAAGACCCCTTGCTTACTTTTGGCACCCCCTCTTATTTCAATTCCTGGATCCATGCCTGTTAAATATTACATGCAGAACATTATTTTATCCAGTTTAAAACTTTTTTATAGGGCCAATAGCCAGTGCCTTGACCAACAGATACGGATGCCGATCAGTGACTATTGTAGGGGCTATCGTGGCCGCGACCGGTTTCATCCTCAGTCTCTTCGCTCCTAACATCTACTATCTCTTCTTCAGTTTTGGTATCCTGTCAGGTGAGTAGTGTTACCTTGTCAGGTATTGCGATATTTATAAAGGTATACAGTATTTTAGCTCACCTGATTTTTTATTTATACAAAATTTTATTCACATAAGTGAATGGGATTGGGCAGCAGGCAAAGCCTATTTTAGCCCTCTCCCTACAAGGTCAAGATGAACACACAATATGGAAATAAATACACAAACATAGTAACAAAGAAACAAAAGAAAAAAAAATAGAAAGAGAAAAAAAAAAAATAAAAAATAAAAAAAAATTCAGTGTAATACATGTACCGGTTAGAAAGCATTGGCATAAGTAACATACATGACAGTGTCAAATAAAACGTTTGGATGCTGCGATGAAAGCATGTACTGCTTCAAATATTTGAGTATTAATACCTAGTCCATGATTGGGACTACCATACAAAAGTAAATCAAGATCATGAGTTTGATCACAATCAATAATATTTTGAATTGTTTGGAAAAGTACATTTCTTGAAGAGTTATACTTTGGACAAGCAAAAAAATAATGATGAGCATCTTCGACAGAGTCAATACAGTATTCACACATTGGTGTTTCTGATAAAAATTGGTTATGTAAGTCTGCCTTTAAATTGCTTGCATTATTTCGCAATTGACAATGTATTATATTGTACTTTCTTATTCCAAAATGATAAATTTCTTTACCTTTTTTACAAAAATAAGAATTTAAAAGACCTTTGAATGAAGATATTTCTCACCTGATTTGTTACATATATTTTAACCAATTATTACTGGCAATGAATTTCATTTGTGATTTCTTACTTTTAAAAATCTTATTGATTTTGCAATTCAGGAAACGAGAAATATTTATAAGTTAGGAAAAAAGGTCACAAAAAAGTTGGTTTAATTGCAATATTGAAGACCTTTTAAGAGTTTTGCTTTAAATATTTAGATAAATATGTGACATTTTCTGCCCCTCCCCCCCCCCTTTTGCTTTCTCTAAAAAAAAAAGTTCATTGAACTGCCTCATGCTTGGCATAGCTTCAACATCCTCTTTAATGGAGTAGAAAATATGTATAATGTCGCAATATTAACAGTCCATTTTCTCTCATCTCCCTTCTCATTCAGTTAATAGTGTGTCGATCAAAACAAATGTGATTTTCTTATTGATTGATTTGTCTTCCTTGCCAATAAGTCCTTGCATCAGTAGACAAAAAAAATCAAACATTGGAAGGAAAACATTGATTAGGTGCTGAAAATAAATAATTTTTTTTTGTGTGTGTGGAAAAATGATTTCAAACTGAATGTACTTCTTAATATTATAGTACAGTATAACACAGTTATAGCGACCACTCTTATAATGAATTGATGCTTACAACGAATTGATTTTCGTTCACCCGTGTGACACAACAAATTACCTTAATTTTATAGTGAATCAAAATGTCCTTCACTGGCACTTCAATCCTTACAAGTGTGGTTTACTGTTATGAAATTCTACAATGTTTTTTTTTAACAGGTCTTGGGTTTGGACTGATGTACCTTCCTGCCATTGTGAGTGTCAGCCATTATTTTGAGAAGAAGCGATCCTTTGCCACAGGCATTGCAGTCTGTGGGTCGGGCCTGGGGACATTTATTTTTGCCCCAGTTTCCAAACTTCTGGTGGACGAATACACATGGAAGGGGGCAGTTTTAATAGAAGCTGGAATTATCCTAAACTGTATTTTGTGTGGGGCATTGTTTAGGCCTTTGGTTGTTAGCCATGATAATGCAGAAAATAACTATGATGCAGAAAAAGGAAAACAAGAGGAGAAGGAAAAACTCATGAACAAGACAACAGAATCTAATGGTGTTCATCATATGAACCAGGCGGAGGATCTTCCAGATATTCAAAAAACAGGAACAAAAGACACTCTGGCCATTCCAAGTAAAAATGTAAATAGTCTCAATGTAGAAAATGACCCTACTAAACTCTTCAGGAGTGAAGGAGCTATCAATAGAATCACAACCAATTCATTAGGAGCCTCCACATCCAAACACTCCATCAATCAACAGCACTCTGGTCCCATGTACAGGAAGGACATCTTCTATAGTGGAAGCCTGGTCAATATTCCCCAGTATCGCTCCAATCCCGATCTGTACGTCACAAGTATTACTTCCCTTCCCGACGTGATCCCGGACGATCACGACTGGTGCCTGTTCCGTTGTCTGGGTCTCTCCCCCGAAATGAGGGACGCCATCAGGCAGATGCTTGATTTCTCACTTTTAAAAGACGTCATTTTCCTACTCTTCACCATCTCGAACATTTGTACGAGTATCGGTTTCAACATGCCTTATATCTACCTCCCCGATCGTGCTCACGAGAAGGGGATCAGTAAAACAGATGCCACATTCCTTGTGTCTGTGATAGGGATTGCGAACACCATCGGTCGAGTAGTGTTTGGGTGGATGGCTGACAAACCCTGGGTGAATCGACTGATGCTCTACAACACTGCCTTGTTTATCTGTGGGGTGGCTACTGCCCTCTCCCCCCTTAATGACAGTTATCCTTTCCTGGTGTGCTATGCTGCAGTCTTTGGTGCATTTATAGGTAATAATTATTGTCACATTTTCAAATACAGTGATACCCAAGTAAAAAGGGTCTTTTAGAACCTGACAAAAAAGGTCAATATAAGTTTACATGATTTTTGGATTGCTTTTATTTTGAAACCTTGATGAGTGTTAAAAAATAACACTAGTCTGGCTAACCTTTGAAGATAGACAATTATAAAGGCTAATGTGAAGTACATGTTGATCTGCGGTGGTAGATATTTTTTTTTTATTTTCTTTGACAATTGAGTAGCACTCCCATTAATATGAGCCAGTTTTCAATATTGCCAATTTTGCAGTTAATTAGTTTTGACTGTACTTCTGTATTTAGTCGTGAAGTGAAAACATTGACCTTCCCTTTGCGATGGTTCATGTTTGTTATGTATAGGTCTGTAAAGGATCATAATGTCATTGCCCAGTTGAGAGGACCCCAACAATTCTCTTATTCAAACATTAATTTTTCACTGTCCATGTAGATTTATTGCGTGATCAAACATTTAATAAAAAAAAATCTATATTTCCTATTAAAAAGTTAATTTTACAATGTCCACATACATTTATTGTGTGTTCTAACATTTAATAAAATACGTATGTTTTTTTTTTATTACCCGATATATTAATATAGGGTTGAGATGACATTGAAAACCCCTATAATTTAGTGTTTTAGGGTGTTGTAAACCTCTTTCTTTTGCCAATATAAGAGCTCATAAATCTTTTCAGTTTGGGAACTTTCGATCCCCGATCCCTACTCTCACACTAAATTCTAAATTTTTGGACGCAAATCTCTATAAATATGCTCGATATGACATAATGACATCTTAAATCTTAATGTCAGTCACATGAGGGATTTATATTTATATGATTTTGTACACTCAAGTATCCTTTAGAATAAAGTTTGAATTTAAGTGGTGTATTACTAAATACTCTCATTTTTTCCGTTTAAGTAATGATATGTGGACATATGCTTGCATGGTGAAATTTTCGCACATTCACATGACGATGTTGGATGAGTAAAAGTCATATTATTTTCAAGTACCAAACAAATTTACTACATTTAGTCATGATGCTACATATAATGTTGCTTTTAATTACGTGAAGTCACAAGTGCGAAAACATTTTATCTTGAACTCCTCTGTATAATTGTCTAAGCATGTACTCTTTACTTACAGGGCAAATGGTCTCAAAGTTTGCTTGTAATAATCACAAAATTCATGTTCATGCCCACATTGCCTGCATAACATTTGATGCATTATCTGATAACATCAAAAGATGTAATAGGGTGTAGGCAAAGAGCTTAAACACTACTCTATGTTGGAAATTGTCCTTGACCTTATTTCTTTCTAAATCACTGTATTTTATGCTTTGTGTGCAATATATGAAATGACTTGACTTTTTCTAATCTGTTACAGGTGTGTATGTTGGTTTGACCTCAGTTGTCCTGGTTGACCTTTTAGGACTTGCCAAACTGACCAATGCTTTTGGACTTCTGTTGATGTTTCAAGGTTTAGCAACACTCATTGGGCCTCCAATTGCTGGTATGAAATTTGATAAAAAAACAAGTGATGTTCAAGTTATTATTTTGCCAATAGTTGAGCTCACATGTAATTGACTATTTTCTGTTCGGGAATGCTTTGATGCACTAATTTAGATATACAGATGTAATGTTATGTATGGATGGAAACAATTTACTTAAAGATGCAATTCTAATTTTTGCAAATGAAGTTTTATGACCCTGTCATTTGTTTGTGTAGAATATTCTCATTTTGACTGTCCTCAAATTAGTATGTTGCAATATCTAACTTGGTTCTCATGATTTATAATTTCAGGTTGGCTGTATGATGAGACAAAAAGTTATGATGTGTCTTTCTATGTGGCGGGGACGGTGGTAGCTGTTAGTGGTGCCATGCTGTACAGCATTCCATTTGTACAGAAATGTCTGGGCCCCAGACCGCCACAAGACTTAGTAGAAATATCTGTCGCTGAACAGGAGGAGATGAAAACTATGACTGCTTAATCGAAGGATTTCCATGGCTTTCAGAAAGAGATTACAGATGACAGATATGGAAGATTGAAGACATTGCACAATGAAAGGAGCATCGGCATCAGTTGATTTGTCCCCAAGAAGCTAATGTAGCACAAGAGTGATCTAAAAATGTCTCTGTAGCTCATGTCCTAAAGATGAAGGATTAGTCTAAGATTTCTTTTGAATGTTCCAATTTGTCTGCTTAGCTATCAGTATGAGGAATCAAAAATGTCTTGGCTTTCTAATATCTTGCTTTTGGTACAGGCATTCCATTATACAATAATAAATGTAGTTAACCAAGCACGTTAATTAACAATTATGCTTGAGCTCCTAATTTTTAAAGATTATTTCTGATATTGATTTTACTCTTTATACCAAGAAACTTTTTGTATGAAAATGTGAGACAGTGCCTTGAGAAATTTGAATTGTGAATTGTGCATAAAGGGAGGTAACTTATGACAGATAAACGAATGCCAGCTGTATATATCTTTGAATTATATGCCATTACATATCTTATTCTATGTAATTAAGCTTAATTTCGAGTTATGAAAACTTACTAGTACACGATATATATAGCTATAGTGTTTATGTGAATGTTTATTTTAATTTATACTACAATATTGATTTGTTAATTATTTTCTTGTTTAAGCATATTTTTTCATTCTACATATTGTATTTTACCACTGTATATTGTTTTATGTAGCATCATTTAATCATGTTTTAAGAGAAATGAAAATTGTACATCAAGTTGAATAGCTTGATTTTATGATCAACAACAATTACTTTTTTTATACCATGACTAATGATTTTTTATGAATTACCGGTAGGTAAAATAATTGAAATCTGTTAACAGTTTTAATCTTTTAATATACATTTGCTCATGTTTCTAAACAGATTTACTTATAATACTTTTCTCTTTTTTTCTAAATTAATTTTTTATAAAAATACATCAAAGTTTTGAAGAATTTATCAAATATTCATATTTTTTATGTGCAACTGTGAACCCAGTGTTTTGAAAAGAGGCATTACATTGAAGTGTGATGACATACACTATTAATGCGTGCAATATATCCATTAGACTCTATACCTAGTCAGAAGGAATTAAAGCAATAACTAAATTTTTTTCATTTCAATGGTGATCATTTACAAGACACTTTTTATGTGTACATCTCTTCCCCCTTCCCTATCATAAATCACATATGTGGGGGGATTATTTTCGTGTGTTTAAAAAAAAAAATGATGTTGGACTTTTTCTCAGAATTATTTCATCATTTTGGTGATGGAAAAAAATTAAGTTATATTTTTATGCTTCAGTCTTCTAGTAGACATATATGTTATTGTTTAGCAATAGGAACAGCTTACATTATTTTATGTAGTTACGAATGTTTTTGTAAGCTAGAAATACACTGTATATTAATTGTTATGTACCGGGTATGTTTTGTTATTGAAGATATTGTACACTAAACTGCACTTAGAAAAAAGATCCAGAATTTAAACAGAATACAAAAATTCCTGTATTACTACATGTTAATGAAAATGCTAATAGAAAAACGGTGAAACAATTCTAAGCAAGATATGTCTCATTTCTAACAAATTGCTTACTGACATTTCATTTAGAGAAGAAATACAAACACAATTTGAAAACAAGATATTAATTTACATGTATATTGCTGATATAGCTGTGATATTGAGATGGTTATATTAGATGAAATGTAATTACATGTATTTGCCACATGTATAATCCAAGGTATGCATACCTGACAAGAATTGTTGTAAACCACAGCTTAAATGTACGATCCTCTCCCATTGTGGTAAGAGAGAGCTATATAATGGTCCAGACTATGGCGTGTGAGGAATGTATTCATTTTAGGATGAATTTACTCTATGTCTGTGACATAATAATTGAGAGAAAAAAATCCAAATATTGTATATTTTATTGATTAAAGAACTTCAAAAAGCAATGTTTTCATTTTGTAATAACTCAGGTTAGTTACTAGTAATTTAAGACCAGTATCTTACCAGTAGAATAGTAGGTACTGTAAGAGTCAAACTACAAATAAAACTAAATTTCGAGTTAGACCTATACATTTGCTGAGTTTGGTTATAAAACATGTACTAAAGCTAGTTTCGAAATGATTGTTGAAGTGTTGATTAATCACATAAAAAACGTAGAATGAAATATGATTTCAAAATTAAATTTTGTATTACTTAATCCAAGGTTACTTGTATCAAGATTCATTGATGGGGGATGGCATGGTACATCCAAAATAAATGAGTTAAGTCAGTTCTTGCAAACAAAAACGAACTATGACAATATGTACCTGTATGTAATGAAATTTTATGGTATGTCAAAAAATATTACTGTAACTCTTAGCTCCATCCCCCTCTGGTCAAAAATTGACCCAAACCAAAAGTTAGTACGCTCTGCAAAGTTTTGAGCAGGTTCTATCCAGAGTTGCCCTCCTTTACGCGGAGCGAGAACTTGGGGAAAAAACTCCATGGATACAGAACAACTTTAATGATTCTCTTGTCTTTACATTAAAAATATTACTGTTGAGCAAGTTTGAAAATTATCATTTGTCCAACAATATAATTGTAAAGAGACTTTTTTCTTTTTAAAAGATCAAATCTGATTTAAGTGCTTAGAATCCTTTCCCTTCACTTTAGATAAAGGTGCATTTTTTTAAACTTTAAAAATCTTAGTAGCTTCCATTTAATGCCTTGTTACTTGCATCGCATAATAATTGAGAATTTGATTACAGGACCTCGTTTTCTTGCCCAATATTCAAAATGGTAAATACTCTATAAACTCGTTAGATTTTAATTAAGTGGTTGTGCCACCTTTTAACATCGTCCAGAAATTAAGAATTCTAAGTTTAATAGGCTTCATCTGTGTAAAAACTCAAAATTTCTCATGAAGTTTTTATGCCTCTAAGTCTAAGCGATGAGATCAAAGATTTAGGTCCATATATATGTAGTTTTTGCTCTGTCCTTCTAGCGGTCTATTTAAGGAATCACTGTCTAGTAAGGAGAGTATGCCAGGGGATCAACAATAGTGGGAAACATGGGATAATTTGCATAACGGGGGAAGCCCGTTATGCTAAAATTATCCCATGTTTCTCACTATTGTTGATGTCTCTGGCATACTCTCCTGACTAGACAGTGATTCCTTATATTTCCATTTCATTGTGAAATAAAATTGTAGATTTAGACTTTAAAAATGTAGATTAATAGATTTAAATAACAAGAGGACTTCCATGCCAATTTCAATAGTCCTCGCCCACTGACGTCAAACACAAAGTCAGCCGCACGAGATTTACATGCATATTTGGCCTCCTTAGCGTCAGACACAGAGACAGATGCGCACGAGATTTGCATGCGTATTAGGCCTCCTTAGCTCCTGACCTATCGACCTGCCAAATTTGCATTCCGACAGAATTATCAAGAAATAATCTCCCCCTAACTTTCAAAGAGTTATCATAGAGAACAAAATTAGAAATGGAAATATTTGTCGATAAAAACTTATATCTCGTCCAGAACATTTGACTTCTCAGTAATTGGTGCTACGGCTTTCTTATTTCAGGTGTATCTGTGACAATATTTCACGTTTAGACCTTGGTGATTGACCCACTCTTGCCTAACTCTATCCTTTTTCGTAACTTTTGGATGGTTGACCAGTGACACATGTACATTTACATTTCAAATGATAAGATTTTTTTTTTATTAACATGAAAACGAATACATGTAGAATGTGTATTTATTGGCCTTAAAACGAGATCAAAAATCAAATCGAACAAATGTACAAATGTAAAGTTACATTGTTTATTAACATATATCTCTACATTTACATAACATGTACATAATAAGTTGAACATTTAAACTGCAAATATTCAACATGTAAAACAAAATTTGGAGTGAAAAATACCATCCTCCCATTTTAAAAGAAAGCTCCTGAGTTTTGAAATTTTCGAGTTTAAATTCCTTCTTTTTCAAGAACAGGTGTGTTATTTTTCTAGTAGTCCCCCTCACAATGAGAAACGGCGTTTTGTACTCGTGCATCATGCAAAGTCTTATAAACTCTGTTCATATACTAGTATCCTTTTCGTTGTGATGTGCTTAACTTATTGCTAAGTGAGCAGAAGAGCGGGGATGTTGTTAATATCACTTCCGGTTCTGAGAGTCATCTCTATTTTGATCTTGCTTGGCCAGTGACATCCGAACACTGGCCATAGAGGACGTGTTACTTCCACGTTAGAAAATGTATGAAGTTTCTTCTGATTGGTGCAGTCCACAACAATCAACTTCCGCTGGTCAGTGTCCACCAGAAATCCATACGTAATGTCCACCACTGTTCCCGCGTCTATTGCTGAAAGAGGAGTGTGTGCGTGGTTTCTTCCTCCATGTCGACACCATTGACAGAGCTGCATGTGCTCCTCACAGTGCTGTGCGCACAGCGACCACGCATTGCTGTGGTCATACACATAGTGCCCTTGGTCAATGTCGCTACGGCGATTTATGAGACCAACTTCAAACAAGAAGTTGACATTGTCTAATTGTTTGTGGATCTGGAAGCCGACATTTACCTCGAAATAGTGTTTTCCGGGCTGTGGAAAAGGTCTACTACCAATAGCACCGCGGTACTTCTTCAATCTCCTTTCGCTGTATGGGAGCTGGACGGTGTGTCCCATCGTTTGGTTTTTAAGGGATCTGAAATCATCACTCAGTTCTCTGTATTGATGAACGGTGTCGGAGTCAAAAAGAAATGCTGGACCTGAAAGCAGAATATACATTTCATTTGAATTTTGTTTTCAATTAAAAATTTAAAATTAATAGAAAGGAATCGAAATTGTTATTGTTTCTTGAGAAAAAAAGGATTCTTATTTGAAATGCCTTATAAAAATACTATAACATACTTACAGAAAATATCTCCAATTCGAACATCACCTTCAACTATAAAAATATAAAGAAGAAAGAATTCAAAACCAATCAATTCAAATATCGCTGAAATGTAACTTTTAATAAGAATCATTAAATATTGAAAATCTTACCAGATGGTGTAGGCGCTCCAGAGGTGCCCATGTCCGTCCGACCACGCCGAAAATTAAGCTTCCGTGTGTGAACTGTTGTGCTCAACTGTCCCATACTCCTGACAAGCCGTTGAAACTCGTCATCCATTCTTGCAGGATCGAAGATAGGCGATTCAACTTGGAACGTTTTCTTGATTTTCTGACTCGTTAACATTTTGAGACGGCGATACAGAGTCAAATGGAGAGGAATGAACTCGGTGGGATCTGTATGGTGGACGATGCTGTCACCAAATTCCTTCGCACTCGTGACATCATCAACAAATGTTTCCAAAGTCTTTGCTCTATATTGCATTGCAGATTTTTTGTTTTCGCAAAGAGCAGCCAGCTTGGATTTAAGTTCCTGTTTACGTAAATCAAGAGCCTTTTGACACACCTCAAAGACATCTTCGATTTCCTTTTCGATTTCAAATTCTTTAATGTCTATGTTTAGCAGTTCCTGTTCAGTTTGTTGACTGATTAGTTTCGCAGTATTCACCTCATCTTCCAACATCTTGAAGATCTTTTTCAGCTCCGCCGTTTTCTGGCGATGGATATCCTTTACGTTAACGATATTGTGACCTTTGGCCTTATCATGATCACACACAGTACAGGCCGTGCACACCAACTGGTCACACCCTTTCCGGGTACAGTAAAACGTTAAAGGATGCCCCTCGTGACCGGGCTTCGAACATTTCTGTTTCTTCTGGAAGACTTCAGGTCCACTTGCTTGCAGCTGCTGAATATTCATGGTAATGTGACCACGTGATGCGAGACTCCTTTTGTGTGCACGCGTGCATTCCGTACACATAAAGATACAGCATTCCTTACAAAAATCTTCTGCGACATTGTCGTCCGGACAGTCTTTACACAAAATGTCAGAGGACCTTTTCCGAACTCTGAGAAATTCTATCAAATTACGTCTTGTAGAATCCTTTGGGAAGACATAGATGCCGTCGCTTGGTAAAGCGTATTCCACCTTGCAGAAAGGACACACTAAGAGATTTTGTTTGAGGATTTTCCTCATACAAGCCTGACAAAATGTATGAAGACATGGCAGAACCCTTGGTGTGTGGATTTCCTCATCAAAATCTTTAGTGCAGATAGGGCATAAGAGAAATTCCTCTTTCACATCCTCGGCTCGGAGCATATTGGGAAAAGCTATCACTCACAGAATGTAAATACTTCTCAAATAAGACGGAAAGTGGAAAGTATTTTTTCCTCAGATATAGTCGCCTAAAGTCACCAGGAAAATATTTATTCATAAATATTTACACCTACATATGGTTTCTAGTTTGACGTGAACTTCCGTCTGGTTCATTCCTTTGAAAAGCATTGATTGAAAATAAAAGGAATTCTGGACTTTAAAACGGAATCCTTTGACTATTAATCAAGCAATCAAGTCTAACAATTCAATTGTAAAATTATTATTTGTCAGTTTCTATTGTTTTCGTTATTGTTTTTCGAAAAAAAAACAGGTGCGTATTTCATAACGAATTAATGAACCGAAAATCAGTACACAATGAGTATTTTTTAAATTTAAAATATCTTAAGTCATGTACCATTCTCACTCTTAATTTCATAGCCTGCGATTCTTCCAGAACTTTTACTAGATACATTATTTTTTTGGCAGGTTTATTTAACAACTTTGCTCGAAAATATGCATGTGATGATTACTAAGTACTTACATGTAGTAGACAGCTTATTCTAACGAACATAACGTAATATATTGGCTTCGTGTAGGTTAAACATGCACGGATCTAGAAAAGGGGGAGGGGGTCAGGGAAGACCAGAAACCCCTACTGGAAGTTATTAATCCACGTGGGAAACTTGTCTATTTCTTTGTTTTCAATTTTCTCTTATTTTTGCACAAAAGATTTTTTTTATCATATATAGAAGTGGGAACCCCATCCCGCTTTAAAAAGGACCGGTGTATAGTACGAAATAAAAATGTACAGGTTCTCCTTGGATTTTCGCCCTGAATTAATATACATGTGTACAGTATACCATCCGCTTTTCAGAAAATAATTAACAGTTATACTGCAGTCATCTTTGGTAACCATGAGGCAAATTGAAATCCGACTAAGTAGCACTCGAAAGTAATGATGCCAAAAATTCTTTTTTAAGTAACAATGGCAACAATTAGAGAAGTTAAGCATTTGACCGTGTATGTCTACTTGTACGTGTAAACCTAGTAGTGATCTGCTTAACCTCTCTATAATTTATCATAATCAAAAAACTGATGCACTAAATAATGTATCTTGGTGTAGTCTATATGTAGTCTAACTAATGTGCCAAGTTATAATGAGATTGATTGATTGATTGTATATTGTTTAACGTCCCATTATAGTATAGAAGGAGTGGTGTGAAGAAGGAGTGACATGGAATAGGAGTGGCGTGTAGAAGGAGTAGTGTGAAGAAGGAGTGACGTATAGATGGAGTGGCGTGTAGAAGGAGTGGTGTGAAGGAGTAGAGTGTAGAAAGAGTGGTGTGTAGGAGTAGAGTGTAGAAGGAGTGGTGTGTAGAAGTAGTGGTGTGTAGAAGGAGTGGTGTGTAGAAAGAGTGACATGTAGAAGGAGTGGAGTGTAGTAGGAGTGGTGTGTAGAAGGAGTGGTGTGTAGAAGGAATGGTGTGTAGGAGTAGAGTGTAGAAAGAGTGGTGTGTAGAAGGAGTGGTGTGTAGGAATAGAGTGTAGAAGGAGTGGTGTGTAAAAGTAGTGGTGTGTAGAAGGAGTGGTGTGTAGAAGGAGTGACATGTAGAAGGAGTGATGTGTAGAAGGAGTTGTGTGTAGAAGGAGTGGTGTGAAGGAGTAGAGTGTAGAAAGAGTGGTGTGTAGGAGTAGAGTGTAGAAGGAGTGGTGTGTAGAAGTAGTGGTGTGTAGAAGGAGTGGTGTAGAAAGAGTGACATGTAGAAGGGGTGGAGTGTAGAAGGAGTGGTGTGTAGAAGGAGTGGTGTGAAGGAGTAGAGTGTAGAAAGAGTGGTGTGTAGGAGTAGAGTGTAGAAGGAGTGGTGTGTAGAAGTAGTGGTGTGTAGAAGGAGTGGTGTGTAGAAAGAGTGACATGTAGAAGGAGTGTTGTTTAGAAAGAGTGGTGTGTAGAAGGAGTGGTGTGTAGAAGGAATGGTGTGTAGGAGTAGAGTGTAGAAAGAGTGGTGTGTAGAAGGAGTGGTGTGTAGGAGTAGAGTGTAGAAGGAGTGGTGTGTAAAAGTAGTGGTGTGTAGAAGGAGTGGTGTGTAGAAGGAGTGACATGTAGAAGGAGTGATGTGTAGAAGGAGTTGTGTGTAGAAGGAGTGATGTGTAGTAGGAGTGGAGTGTAGAAGGAGATGGCGTGTAGAAGGAGTGGTGTGTAGAAGGAGTGACATGAAGAAGAAGTGGCATGTACAAGAAATGGAGTGTAGAAGGAGTGACATTTAAAAGGAGGGGTGTGTAAAAGTAGTGGCATGTAGAAGGAGTGGTGTGTAAATGGAGTGCAGTGTAGAGGGAGGGACATGTATCAAGAGTGCTATGTAGAAGGATTGGAGTGTAGAAGGAACGGAGTGTAGAAGGAGTGGTGTGTAGAAGGAGTGGTATTTAGCTGGAGTGACTTGTAGAAGGAGTGCCGCAAAGAAGGAGTGGTGTGTAGAAGGAGTGACATGTATCAGGAGTGGCATGTAAAAGGATTGGAGTGCAGAAGGAGTGGTGTGTAGAATGAGTGTTGTGTAGAAGTGTGGTGTGTAGAAAAAGTGGTGTGAAGCAGGAGAGGCGTGTAGAAGGAGTGACGTGTAGAAGGAGTGGAGTGTAGAAGGAGTGGTGTGTAGCAGGAGAGGCGTGTAGAAGGAGTGACGTTTAGAAGGAGTGAAGTGTAGAAGGAGGGGTGTGTAGAAGGAGTGGCATGTAGAAAGAGTGACATGTAGAAGGAGAGGAGGACAGAAGAAATTGAGTGTAGAAGGAGTGGAATGTAGAAGGAGTGTTTTGATTTGAAGGAGTGGTGTGTATAAGGAGTAAAGTGTAGCAGAAGTGGTGTGCAGAAAGAGTGACATGTAGAAGAGGTGAAATGTGAAAAGAGTGGCATGTAGGAGTGGTGTGTAGAATGAATGATGTGTAGAAGGAATGACGTGTAGGTGTGGCATGTAAAAGGAGAGGTGTGTAGAAGGAGTGGCATGTAGAAGGAGTGGTGTGTAGAATGAATGATGTGTAGAAGCAGTGATGTGTAGGTGTGGTATGTTTCAGGAGTGGTGTGTAGAAGGAGTGGCATGTAGAAGGAGGAGGCAGGTAGAAGGAGTGGTGTGTAAAAGGAGTGGTGTGTAGAAGGAGGAGGCATGAAGAAGGAGTGTCGTGTAGAAGGAGTGGTGTGTAGAAGGAGTGACGTGTAGAAGGAGTGGTGTGTAAAAGGAATGGTGTGTAGAAGGAGTGACATGTATCAAGAGTGGTGTATAAGGAGTGGTGTGTAGCAGGAGTGACATGGAATAGGAGTGACACGAAGAAGGAGTGGTGTGTAGAAGGAGTGGAGTGTAGAAGGAGTGGCATGTAGAAAAATTGGAGTGCAGAAGGGATGGAGTGTAGAAGAAGTGGTGTTTAGAATGAGTGTTGTTTAGAAAGAGTGGTGTGTAGAAAAGTGGTATGTAGAAGGAGTGGTGTGTAGCAGGAGAGGCGTGTAGAAGGAGTGGAGTGTAGAAGGAGGTGTGTGTAAAAGTATTGGCATGTAGAAGGAGTGGTGTGTAGAAGGAGTGGTGTGTAAAAGGAGTGGTGTGTAGAAGGAGTGACATGTATCAAGAGTGGTGTATAAGGAGTGGTGTGTAGCAGGAGTGACGTGTAGAAGGAGTGACACGAAGAAGGAGTGGTGTGTAGAAGGAGTGGAGTGTAGAAGGAGTGGCATGTAGAAAAATTGGAGTGCAGAAGGGATGGAGTGTAGAAGGAGTGGTGTTTAGAATGAGTGTTGTTTAGAAAGAGTGGTGTGTAGAAAAGTGGTTTGTAGAAGAAGTGGTGTGTAGCAGGAGAGGCGTGTAGAAGGAGTGGAGTGTAGAAGGAGGTGTTTGTAAAAGTATTGGCATGTAGAAGGAGTGGTGTGTAGATGGAGTGGTGTGTAGCAGGAGTGGTATGTAGAAGGAGTGGCGTATAGAAGGGGTGACGTGTTTTGATGGAGTGGAGTGTAAAAGGAGTTGTGTGTAGAAGGAGTGGAGTGAAGAAGAACTGGCGTGTAGAAGGAGTAGTGTGTAGAAGGAGGAGGCATAAAGAAGGAGTGGTATATAGAAGGAGTGGCATGTAGAAGGAGTGGCGAGGAGAAAAGGCATGTAGAAGGAAGAGACATGAAGAAGGAGTGGCATGTAAAAGGAGTGATGTGTAGAAGTTAGCGTGTAGGAGTGACATGTAGAAGGAGTGACATGTAAAAGGAGTGACATGTAAAAGAGTGGCATGTAGAAGGATTGGCATGTTGGAGTGGAGTGTAGAAGGAGTGACGCGTAATTGTGGCATGTAAAAGGAGTGGTGTGTAGAAGGAGGAGGCATGTAGAAGGATTGTTGTGTAAAAGGAGTGGTGTGTAGAAGGAGTGGCGTGTAGGAGGAGTGAAATGTAGAAGGAGTGGTGTGTAAAAGGAGTGGTGTGTAGAATGAGGAGGCATGTAGAATGAGTGGTGTGTGAAAGTAGTGTCGTGTAGAAGGAGTGTTGTGTAGAAAGAGTGACATTTAAAAGGAGAGGTGTGTAGAAGGAGTGGCATGTAGAAGGAGTGGCGTGTAGAAGGAGGAGGCATGTAGAAGGATTGGCGTGTAGAATGAGTGGAATGTAGAAGGAGGAGGTTCATAGAAGGAGTGGCGTGTAGAAGGAATAGCTTGTATAGAAAGAGTAGCGTTTAAAAGGAGTTTCACAGAAATTTCTAATTCTAGTTATCATCGCAACACCTTTCATTAAAATAAAAAAAAAACATGGAGACACCGTTCATCAAGATCAATAACCAATGCACTGGGATTTGTATTTTAGAGTAGTCTACTACTGCCGAGTTATATTGAAATCAATCCAAAATTGTAGGTGGAGTGGCGTTTTGAAAAAAAATGTTCATAGACAGACGGACGGACACCTTACTATCGCACAAGCTCTCCTGTTCTTTGACCAGTAGAACTTACAACCAATACTTTCCTCCCACCTATTTTATTGTTCCAAACATATCCAAACTCAACAAACCTTTAATATAATGTTTTAAAATATTTTTATGGAAAATGCATGGTATTACAAGTATTCATATCTTTACCGTTTACCAATATAAGGAATGTATATAGAATATCAAAATTATTACGTATTGATTTCACTGATGATGGTCATGAACCGATCGTCCAAAGGTAAGCTTTGTAACAAGATTTCCTGATATGCTATAATTCATTTTCATCCAAAGCGGCCAACTCGAAAACTCGGAAATTGTTCCATAGAAATATGGTTCTCTGTCCAGCAAGAACGACTCTTGGAATATAGCTTGTATGTTTGTCACCGACCATCTTTCATTTACCGTTGAAGGTCCAAATGTAATACTCTTTGAATGAGTCATCAATAGGCCGATGGCCTTTGGTTTCGGGATTTTCATAGTTGTTGCATCATCAGCATGAATGGTCAGATTAAAAGATTGCACATTGCGAGGTATGTCAACTGTGGTATGTGTCAAAGGATTATTGAATGACGTCATGACCTTGCCGTCGGTGACGTTTCTGTATATTCTTCTGTCTTTAAACGAAATCAGGAAATCACCATTTTGTGACTTTTTCATTTGAAACGATATTTGTCCCTCTACATTGAAAAATTTCACACTTTGTTGGCTGTAGATTTGAGTAAAGGAACTCCCGCTGTAGTTCAAAATGAGCGTTTTATTCATCAAAACTTGCAGAATCCTCTCGTCTACAGTTGGTCTAATAGGTCTGTCTGGACGAGTAATATTAACAGTGGGAATAAGAATGTCAGGTTTTCCCTCCGCGCGTCGCTGGTCGATGGCTTTTTTGAATTGTGTCCATGACGTTTCATTTGGTTCTTCATACGTTTTAGGTGCTTGTTTGTATTTTGGAAATGTATTATTAATTAATTCCATAATATCACGTGACACACATGAAAATGATTCACATTTCCACGTCAATGTCGTATAAAATAGAGATCCTGGTATTGTTGCCATTTCTAACCAAGGTAGAAACTGAGAATGCCTCGACCAAGTATTCACATCGTCAACACTTGAAGCATTGGTTGTTGCAAGAGCTGAGTAGTTTGCAAAGTACGAGAACAGTTCAACCGAGTTGTAAAATTTACCAGCTGAATATTTTTGATATTTTTCAGGGTCTAAAGCATTGGGGTACTCTAACACAAAATCCAGGTTAAATGCAACAACATTTTCCGACAAAAGAATAAATGGCGTTATGCCTCCAAGCTGAAATTCGCCATTAACGGGGTCGTTAGCGACGTAGAAGACTTCATTCGGCACACCAGAAAAGGGATTCTGGAAAACCTGCAAGATATGTCCGGTGTGAATGTCACGATAGACAAGGAATTCCCTCGATAAGGACATGTAGTTCCCGTTACCTGTTGGATATTTCTGGCCAATATTGTACCCCTCAAAGTAGAACAACTTGGTGACAGTTTCTCCGGGTCGTCTGCCATAAACAGTACCCTTTATATAGTTAATGACATCAACATGATGAGCCAGTGTTGCTGAAGTGCGAAGAACAGATTCGAGGTTGGTTTTAGGGTCATTTAGGTCAAATCCGAGCCCAAAGAGAAACAAAGTCGGCAAGGTTACCGCATGCAGCCAACTGAAAGAAATTACGATTTACTTACATTTAAATGAGGTCATCTGTATATAACAAAATTGCAAAAAACGTCGTTCTACAGTACATTCAAGTCGAGGATTGGTGTAAATTGATTGATTGATTGTATGTTTTATGTCCTTCACTCGTGTAGAGACGTCAAAATGTATAAATCTGATGTAATTTCTAACAAAAGGGTAATTAAAAAAAAAAACAATCAACAGCTTAAATCAAAAGGCCTACTAGTAACATTTCAATGGGAACGCTTAAATTTTCTTTTACAATAAACACTACTGCTTCGATAAAAGTTGATTTTGGAATTTTTTTTTATATCTTATATCTAAGTCGAAGGAATTAAGGTAAGGTTAACTGTTATGAGAACAACCAATTTATTTACAGGATTTTTTCTTCAAAAAGAATTAAACTATTACTATGGTTCTTAGAAGGAGAAATAACTCTAGCAGAACGAGCAAATTTATAAGTCGATGCCAAAAAATTGTATAATGTTTGCAAAATGACAAGTAGAAATTTTTGTAAGTTTTCATTATATCTTCAGAATTTGCGTAGATTATGTTACATGTAGGTGACATATGGACCAAAGAAATTCTACGATCGATTTCTTCCAATTTTTTTTTCTTTTTAAATTCAATGATATTGAAAATCAGTTAAAAAATATCAAAACATGTATCAGACCATCAATGTGTTTTAACTGATCTTTAAGGAGTTTAATGTTTAAGATGTTTATAATTTATTTTGGTGCAAAAGAGTAAAAAAGATAGGAAAAAAAGGAAAAAAGAAAAAAAGATATAATTTCGTCCTCTGACTCAATCCTGCTGTATCCTTCAATTAACTGAATTCTTGTCAATTTATGGAAAACGCATGTACATATGATTAATAATATTCTTACCTCGTCATGGTGTGTATAGTGTAGTATTTATAGTGATAAGATATGATGAGTCTTTTATAAGACCTTTATCATTAAGCCATAAGAATTGCGAAGTTTGACCAAAGCAAGACATGATGACACCAGAGGTCTGTTCAACAGAGCGAGAGCTCGCAAACATTTCTGTTAGAGGTATAAGAAATTTTGGCGAGCGCTCGCGCTGTTGAACAGGCCTCAGATTACATGTTTGTCATGTTGTAAATTTTGAATTTATGGGGTGGCAGTAAATACAAAATTTACAACATGACAACTGTTGTCACTGTTTTCATGTTGTAAATTTTGTAATTTACTGCCACCCGGTAAATTCAAAATTTATAAAAATATTTTACTGACTTTGACCTATGACATCAAAATACATAACCTTCCACCGAAATGAAGAATTTTTCAGTTGAATATAAAATAAAAGAAGGAGATGTACTCTTAATTCTTCTCTAGCTCTTGCAAATCATAAAGGTCTCTAGAATCAAACTACAGAGTCCTGTCAGATATATATACATTATTTTCACATGATCACTATAAAGTAAAATGAAGGATAGTATTTACTGTCCCTGGTGAGTCCAACTAAGATGATCTAAAATACTTTTCTCCTTGGTTTATCAATATGCCAACAGATAAAACAAAGGTCGTAGAGAGACCTGGGGTTTCCCCTTGGATCCTCAATATAAGTACCCAAAGAGGAAACGGTGAAAGACCTTCTTTCTCCTAAACATGATTTTATGAAACAACGAAGCTTACTAGTATCCTGGAGGCAAGTGCGTCTTATTTGAAGATAAAGGGGAAACCATTCTTTCCTTTTTATTCATATTTTGAAATATAGTATGTGTTAGAATTATCTTTCTTAGCCAATGATTTGTTCAGGCCACTTACTGCAACTTAAATCGAACCAAAATTTACAATGAAGAATAATCAATTTGTATGCCCCTCGGGCCTGTAATCAAAGATTTGGTATGGATTGTTTGTTTGTTTGTCTGTTCGCACATACTTTAATCTTGGAAATAACGTTTGGTTCGTTAGAGCTTTTGCCTTCATATTACTCAAGTATTTTCCTTGTGCCAAGAACTTCCTTTGGTTACCAACATCTTTTGCAAACTTTAAGCTTAGACATAGTTTTTGAATGTTTGTGCTAGGGTTTTGATTTTCACATGTATATATTAGTTCATTCTGACAAGACCTTTCCAATGGTTTAAAGATTTTTTACCTTAGAGTTTGACCACCCCAAAACATTAAATATTAAAAAAAAATTGTCTTAACTATTGAAAAGTTAGCTCTAGGGCTTTTATATTTCACATGTGCATTTCTTGTGACAAGAATTTCTTTTGAATACCAAAAGTTTTTACCTTGGAGATCGACCTACATGTACTTTTGAAAAATGATCACCTTTGTCATATCTTTTGAATAGGTTATGTAAGGTTTTAAATACTGTGAAATCACAAATTTTAATGGGAGTTAATTCTCGTTGTTTTCGAGGTATGAAGAGATCCACGAATTCATGTCCACCATGAAATGTAAAATATTATTAAATACATAACTACTCAACAATTCTTAATCCACGAATTCAAATCCCCACGAACCAAGATCTTTTCCTCAAACCACGAAATTTTGACCCCACGAAAATATGTGATTTCACAGACGGTATTTCACATAAGTAATTCTTATGATACGGCCTTAACCTTGGTAAAATTCATTTTGATCATTTGACCATGATCTAAAAGTTTGACCCACTTTTATAAAAAGGAAAACCCATTAACCTTGGCTATATCCCAAGCAACTTTTGAATGGTGCTTTGGCTTTAATATCTAAATTTTAATATTTAATATTTCATTTTAATATCATGTCCTTTCCTTGGGTAACAACCTGTTTGATCTTTTGACCTTGGAGAGTAATTAGCATTTCAGAACTGTTGTTAGATGTTACATGCACGATTATTATTATAAATAAAGAATGGTGTATTTATACTACTAATGAAAGAGCGAAATCCATACATATATTCATATTTAATTACCAGATATATTTTATAATTTTTAAATGTTTTGCCATAAATTTCATTTTTTTATCTTTTATTCAAATGGAATTAAAAAGTGATGTTTTTTCTGACAAAACAGGATTGATTGATATTGCTTTTTAAGCCACTCGAATACAAGATTAGGGTATTTTTTCAAATTCTATTTTATCTTGCCTATTGAATTTATAGTCCGTTAATTGCTTGACGCTGCGGATTAGTCACGGCACCGTTGCAGTGTCTGATTCCTGCAGAAGTTTGCACACCTGATCCTGCATTGCGGTGACTCAAACCGATAAAATGTCAATATTCAAGTACCTTCATCAGCTAGGCCGACGCATTGACTCATTATCCGATCAAATATCAACAAGTATCTATTTTTGCTAACAATTTTGATTGATTTCTCAAATTTAATGAATGTTTTACCATAATTTTTCCCCATTGAGATTGGATATTAATCCAATTTTTTGATTGCCAAAAGAGCAAGGTTTATTACTTTATTTATGTAATTAAATACATTTTTTCCTGACAAGTTCTAAGCGAAAGTACATTTTTGATAATTTTTGATAAATTCAAGATATATTTTTTTAGGAGGGGGAGGGGGGGGGGGG
>PRKT01000065.1:535938-576575 GCA_003671525.1 Saccostrea glomerata | reverse complement strand
ATGATTACAATATCTGGGTCAGGAGGACTATTAACAGCAGTTATGACGAATGTTTTGTTGTGGAAAGAGTCAAAGAATATGTAAGGAACACATGATTAGTAATATTTTGAGAATACAGTTTCAGGAACATGGAGAAATAAATCGAAAACCGAGCGCACTTTTTTGTGCGCAATAAATATACATTTTTTTCAATGGGTGGCACTGTAGCTCTCCGGTCTATCAATATATATTTTTTCGGAGAGCTACAGATCTGCAGCTACATGCAGTTATATATACACAGTGACTATACTAATTTGTTTTCATCAGAATATAAATGTTTTTGTACGCGAAATTGCCCGAATATGACGTCTGCCATCAGAGACCGTCTGTCTTTGGTTTCTTCGGAATCAGAAACTTGCATCACTTGTGCCTCGTTCATCACAATAAAACGTAATGATACATGACCAGCTGATTAATTTGTGGAGATTTCTGGAGATACAACTTCAAGTTAACGATATGCACTCTATAAATTGATCCGCACCTTATTTTATCAGATCATCAGCAATGCTCCATTTCTGAGCTCGGTAATTTATTTATCTCCTCTGTTTTTATGTCGTTAAATTGTCCGACCAACAGGACAAATCGAGGGATTAACAATTTACCTCATGATTTGTTTGACTGCCACATTATTACAAAACAGCTATAAGCTTCGCAAACTGAAGGATAACTCAATAAATTGATCATTTCATGGTATATTATCTTTTCGGAGTAGCGATTAAAATTTTTTATGCTTTTCATTGACATTAAAGAAATATTAATAGGATATCGCTTTCGTAATCTTGAATGGAAAAAAAGGCTAGTGTGTTAGAAGTTTGAAAAAGGCTATGTTGAAATATAATTTTCTGGATAAAACAAATAAAACAAAAAGAAAAAGTACAAATTTTAAATACCATATTTGATATTGAAGAAACGCTTCGGAAAAAAAAGAAGACTGGTGCTTCTTATGCTAATATTGGTATACAACAGGATGACTAACATAATTAATTAAGGTTAAAAAAATCAGGATCTAATCTTGTGGCTGATCCCAGGCTTCTGAACAAGTTAGTGTGAAAGTGACTCACACTTCCTATTTGAGGACACAGGAGAGCGATCCACGGCAGGTAGAGCCACCACGTGACTCCATCCCAGAACACCCGGATGACGCCAGAAATATTATCTGCCACTGAGACTGAGGCTCTGTGGATGAGCTTTGGCTTTTTTGGAGACCCGTGTCTGCTGCGGCAAAAGAGATCAATGAAAAAACTGCATAGACTGTAAAGACTTAGTAATAAATAGTGATAGATTGTTTCATCCGAGGCTCATCAACTCCTCTCCAATTGGAACAAATAATTCCCACAAGCTCATTAGCAGCAGATAATGAAAATGGCGATAGCATCCGGTGACGAAGTGGAAAACACCTAGAAAATTAGCCAGTGCTTAGATAAATGTGAAAGTGATTGATTGTTTGGTATTCGAAAATTTTTATCTCTATAGAACATGTAGAACCAAATTTAGGATTCCCAGCAAATGCTATAAATGTTAATATAGCAACACTGATCGATAACAATATCTTACCATAGCACACCAATTGCAATGCTCAAAAGAAAAGGGAAAGACATTAACAAGCAACAAAGTAAAAGATCACTCGTAGAGTTCCAAATGTTACTTTCAACAAGGTAAAAGAACCTGGCACCTGTGAGCTGATGTAAACATAGGAATCTACTTACAATTATTCATAATGCTCTCTTTTTGCTTTTGCTCTGTATTATCTTTCCAGATGTCAAGTACAGACATCAAAACCAAAATAAAAAGGGTCATTTTATAATTCACGTTTGAAGCGTAAATGCAATTTCCGCCATGACTCCCGATTTAAGTTCATTTTAATCGGCCAATAAAATAAGTGCGGTTCTTATAGGAAGTGAACAAAGTGAATAAATTTTACGACAATCTCAAGGGTGAACTTCATGCTAATCAGGATATAAACTACCTGACAACAATATTGATATGATGAAAAGAATGCCATGAAACATTTTACTGAACAAGAGTCCACTGCGTGACTCCTCGGCCTTCTCCCATAAGAAAAATGACCACCACAGCAATCTTTCAGATTTTGATTTATGTGGGTTCTATCGATCATGGGTGTCTGAATTTTTTTCTTCTTCTCCTGGATATATGTATTATCGAATTCAAAATATTTTCAAAGGAAAACTTTGCACCTGTGCTTAAGTGTTCAACATAAGTTTTACTTTCTATCATGTTTTATCAAAATAATGCTGCATTCTTTAAGCTATGAAATAAAGAATGTGCATGTACTTAAATATATGCACTCTAGTTATTGCAGATTCTTCATTTTAATGTTGTACAGACTATTCATAATTTACAATAAAGTTCATTTTATGTCCGGAAATTCAACAGAGTTTGTCTGAAATAAGAGATAGGACAAATTAATTTAAGAAGATAAATCGACATCATGTCGTACATATATCAACGTGCCTCTAAATTCAGCATTTCCCTAACAGATGGCGTATATATGAATTATGAAGCTTGGCAAAGTAATATCTCCCTGCAAGTTTCTGGCGCCAGATATCGCACCCAAAACCAAGAAATATGGATAGTTTTTAATGTAATCATATCAACCACTTCGTAATTCTGTCATCGTGCACGATATAAGTTATTTTTCAGACGCTTTAAGAACCTCTTATTTCTTGATTAGTTTCAAACAAAAACTAAAATAACTGGAAGTTTATTTTCATGGGAATTTATGCTGATTATTTCATATGTGAAGAACATTTCAAAATACTGCATGCTCTCTAAAATAGAACAGAATATAGAGTATATTCTATGCGCTGCACTCCTTGGTCAATGAATATGCAAGAATACATTTCTTTAATTATTTTTAGGACTAATCACAACCTCGTGTTAGAAATATCGATCCGCGCTATGACCTGAGACTGACCTCTCCTGGATCATATAGTTCCTTCGTAATCACTGTTATGGATAAACGCTGACACTGGAGAGAGCATTGAGATTGTCCACACAGGAATATGTCGACGTCTACATCGTACAGAAAAAATTACGAACTTATGTAATGTAGTGAATCTCGTGACAAAAATTATTACATCAGTCTGAATCATCTAGCTTTGGCCAATGGAGCAGGTTATTTCAGAATTTTTTTCTTCAAAATTATAAATAAAATAAAATAGCTATTTCCAATAATCGATACTAAGGAAGTTAAAGAACATGTGACAAAGTATTAATTTTTAGAATTTTATTTTAAAGAACATAACGGCATTTTTCAATTAAAATTATCCCCGTATTTACTTTGTTGTTAGAAATTTTTGCGAAAGTCCGAAACAATTTACATGTCTTTTCTTCATAGTACAAATAATGCAGTCATGATAATGATTTGTCATGAAGGCATGATATAGCCAAGGACCTTACTTTGAAAAAGGGCATAAAAATTGTTTAGCTAAAATTTCTCATATTTAAGGGAGAAAACAAAACAAACAACAAAGTAAACTTGTTTGAAACATCTTGGATCAAGTGTACATTGTACTTTTAAAATTGGGATTTTTTTCCCGTCTAACTCCAGGTGTTTCAATGACATCAATCATATAAGGTTAATACAATGTAACACTTAACAATTAGGACATGAATTTAATTATTTTTTGTTCAAAAGTCAAATTTTTCGAAAACATGAACTGAATATTTAGAAACAACTCAGGAAGACGTTTGACTTTGATATTTTGCAGGTGTGAAGTTAACGTAAATTAATATTGCACAATGTCATAATTCACATGTAGAGATCGTATTTTCTCTGCCCAGGTGAAAGGAAATTTATACTTTAAAGGAAAAATGTAAGGAATTTAATATAAAACACCTGGTCAATCTATGCCTTTGTATATATAATTCCCGATCAATGAAAATCAGAGATATCTTTCGCTCCCTAATGATTTTTTTAAGCAAATTAAATTAGTACATGTACATTCTCTGTACTTCTCAGAAAATAACATTTATTTTGTACAGTAAAAATCAGAATATACAGAAAAGAAATATAGGTGCAAATTTAAAAAAGTTGGGTTAATCAAGGTAATAATATACTTTTCTTTTTCATATATAGCATACGTAAGTTTGAATGAATTCCACCAGGGGCTCTCATGTTACTGCAAGCAGACATACTGTAAAATATCTATACATAGCTCTCCCCATAAGAAAAATTCAATTCAAAGATTCCCTAATAATAAAACCGAAAACCACTCAATTTTTTTGTTTTCTGTCGAAAACACAGCATTGCTATGGATTTGATAGCATCTTTCTCCTATATGAACCTATATAATACCATATAATTACTGTGTTCTAGATCTGATGGAATGGAGTTTACATTTACTGAAATTAACTCTTTTGATTGAGTTCTAATCTCTCATCAGTAAATAATAACAGATTTCAGGGACTAAATTAGAAGATCATTTTATGAAGTTAAGGGGTTGTTGTAGGGCTTGATCCTGACATCACCGGATGTTGGCTCGGGCTAATCAACGCTAAAGTCAAGACGTAATTAAAATCTTGGAAAGGTTTTTGGATACTGATTTTCGTAGGGAAAAGGTAGCTGCAGAACTGTAGCTCTGCGAAAAATATATATTGATAGACCGGAGAGCTACAGTGCCACCCATTGAAAAAACAGTATATTTATTGCGCACAAAAAAGTGCACTAGGTTCTTGATTAATTCTTCCAAATTCTTACCACAATTGCAAAAAAGCTTGATTTCAATAAAGTCCTAACTCCGAAATCAATGAGTTTCTTAGTTTAGATTTGTACGAAGCGCATTGGACCGAAATATCTTGCAAACCAAAATATGGCAGTGTAAATAGACGAAATTTTCGATGATCTCAATTTCAGAGCCAGGAGGGCTATTAAGAACAATTATAAGGAATATATTTGTTGTTGAAATAGTGAAAAAACATGTAAGGAACACATGGTAAGTAATATTTTGAGATGAAAGTTTTAAAAACATTGAGAAATAAATCCAGAAACAGCGCACTTTTTTGTGCGCAATAAATATACAGTTTTTTTCAATGGGTGGCACTGTAGCTCTCCGGTCTATCAATATACTAGTATATTTTTCGGAGTTACAGTTCTGGAGCTAGGAAAAGGGTTGTGTTTGTTCCATGGAATAATGTGAAAACGAGGAAAATTATTCGAACATTCTTAAGCTTTTCACTGCTTCGTACACTTTAAGTATAAGCCGTAGTCTGCTTCTAAGAACTGTTGGCAAACTGCTTGAAATATATATAGATTACATACATGTATATTTTAAGCAATTGTCGACGACTTCGGGTTTCCTATGACAATTTTTAATGGTAGAGAGTTCATCATCTTTTGTCATTCGTGCGTCAATTTTTTTTTTCAGAGAATTTGTTCAGATTTCTTTGATAAGTTTTGGCATTCATTGCAAAATACCATATGCCACTTAGATAGAAAAATGTATATGCTTACGGCTGTTTCTGATTTCTGGAAAGAAACTCTGATGCTTACAATCAAAAAGAAAACAATGTTTAAGAAATAATACGAAGGGAGTTTTTTTCGCCACACACATTCTTTCATATTAAAAAAAAGATAAATATTTTAAATTCTTCGAGAATATAAACCTACTCTTTCAGCATATATATGTATTTCACTTAACAATATTAATACTGATCCCTTAGTTACATGTACCATAAACATCTCCTCTCATACAAACTACTTGTACGTCGTATATTTTTGGATTCCCTTTAGAGTCACGTGACACGGGCGGATAACGAGTCTCTGTAGGTGGCATTGTAATTTATGCAGATGTGCGAAGAGGAGATGCACACAGGTATTCAAAATGTCATACGCCAGGTATTAATAATAACCCACACCTGGACATGCGGCGAGTTTAGTTTCTCTGTTCTTTGTATCATATTGTCATTCATCATAGCTGCGCACAGCTATATCTTTCCGGGGTGATGAAAGCAATTTCTTTTGATGCACGTATTTTTTTTTTTTTTTTGGTAAACCTTAAACTTAGTTATTTTTATATTATGAAAGAATATTCTCTTTACATAATTTTCGACCACTAAAAACAGAATTTACTTTATCAGAATGAAAGAATATTATAATATTCAGAAACATTTTCCCTTAAGCAAGTTTTTTTTTCAATACTACATGTATAATGTTTGTTTTCTGATACCAAAGGGATACCAAAGCTGTAATTTTTCTAGATCAAAGGATCTATACAATTGTCTATGATTGGCAAAAAACAAATGTGTTTTGATCAGTATTGTCGTTAACTGAAGTTAAAACCAATACACACAATATGTTGTATATTTAATTAATTTATTGCCAGCCGTAATTGAGTTACTGGTTTCCAAGGAATTGATTTCTTCAAGCAATGCTTTGTCGATTGCATATTGATACTGGTTCGCTGATTTTCATGGTATCTAATTCTATAATAGGAAATATTGGAGATATTAAATGTTGCAAATATTGTCGATTTCTAAACAGGAAATACAAAAGAAAAACATGTACATACTGCTTGAGAAGTGCAAAAGCTACATTGTATCGTACTCTTGCCTATATGTATAACATACATGTATATGTTGCTTTTAAGTTCTTAACTTTTATGTGCAACTGACATTTACAAAAATTGTCCGTCTTTTGTCTATGACGTACCCCCTCGAAGCAACGTGGAGGGAAAAACTTCAATTGTGCAAAAAATTCAAAAGAAATAAAATTACAAAAATCTCTTTCCAGGTGGATAATAATATATTCGTAACAACAGATATGACAATGCTTTTGACCACACAAGAACTTTGATATGCACAAATCTGTTTTCTGTTGCTTTTGTCAGTGAGACACTTCTTGCTCCCCACAGAGACGAAATGACAGTGTTTCTGATATAATTCACATCGATGACGTCTAGAAAAGCCTGTTCTAAAACACCACATTGACAACTAACACTTGAGAGAAAATATGACTACCACGGATTTCAGACGTCTTTTAAATTATTCCCTTTTATCTGTAGAGTTTACAAATCCTAAAGGGTTCTAGAATAAATCTAATCGATTTTCAAAAACTTCAAAGATTTTGTGTGGTATTACATACTGAGATCAAAACAATGTCACCCCATACTTCGAAAATTTTTATCTCGAAATCTCATGTCCTTCAACACTAGGTGCACGAACCACTTTTATATTTCAATTATCTTGTTATTGTTAGAAGCTTATGACAGGTGCCTTATTTATCATTTTATTTAAAGGTTTTTCATTAATCTAAATCATAAATGGGGGGAAAATGATATATGAAGATTTGTGCATATTCATGATTTTTGTATGCACGTAGTTATTGTACTTGGAAGTAAGATTATTTAGAAGGATTCTTATTATAAAAGTGTTGACATATTTATTAAAGAACACTAAAACATGGATGGAAATCTCAAACAATATATAATTTGGCACTGATATTGGACTCATTGAATAAGTTAGCCTTGAAGTTCGTTAGTGCATTTTGAATAATGTGCGATATTATAAATCGTCACAAAATATCAAATAAACCAAAAATGATTAAAAGTTAAAAAATATCATAAATTAATACAAGTGCAATGCAAACATAAATATACTTTAACGTTTAATTTATAAGTTAAAATTAGATAAGATGAAATGCAAATCAGACAGTAAATTCTTCAGTCACCAAACTCTATAAAACACTGAAAAACAGACCCAAAATTAAACTAATGGATGTATGAAATCCACCGTAAATATCAATAATGAATTTGATACAACCATAAATAAAATATCGACATTTCTAGTAACTATCGACACGACTTCATTTTTACAGACAGTTCTGTTCATTAACGCGCATCACCAGATGGCGTTTTGCATGCCTGTTTCCGCCTTCTGTTGAGGGCCCGATACGATTCGTTGCAACATCTGTTCTTTTTATAGTTTTCAAAAGAGACAATGATCTCAAAGTGCACGTATTGTTTTACAAGAATACACTGTCATAAAGCAGTGGGGAGAAAGGCTGATTTGTTTTGTAAAGCTTTTCTGTACTGAATAATCAAGAACTGTGTTAATTACCATAATAGTAAATTCAACACTTTTCAACATGATCTTCGACTGCCATCAGTGAGAGAATTTCTTATATGATAAAAAAACTACCATAATTTATAAAAGATGTATACCTATTGATTTCAGTTATAGACAAACTCATTAATGTTGCACTTTATTGTTATGGTTCTGTCTAGCTGACCGAATTCTTGGCAGTTTATAATACTGTCACCGTAAAATTAAAGTACTTTCTCTAAAAATATAGTCTAGATAGACGTGGATAAAGACTTTTGACAAGGAAGCAGGTGTACAAAGTTTTATTTAGATTACATGAAGTTGGTATCAGTGTTGTTGTAGAATAGGCGGCAATATCTTGGCAAAAGAGATAAAAAAAAGTCATATTTCTAACCTTAGTCTAATTCTTTGTTGATTGACATTATATACGTAGTTTCTAGAGATCGGGTCTTCAAACAATCAATTGGAAATTCCGTGGGTACTAACTGTGCCCCATTATAAGCAGACCTTTTTTGTATTCATAAGAAGCCGATTTTATTTTTTAAAAATCTTCACGAGAAGAAGAAGCCCTAGTTGTGGCCATCAACTCGATTTTTTTAAATATCGATGATTTACTATCAATTAAATCATCAATCAAAAATAGTTATTTCCATTCTTTTGTCACACTCGATATTTTTCAATGATCTTACAATAAAAGATAACTGAGCTGACATGCACTACTGATTCATATTTGAATATTTAAAGAAAAAAAATTATGGCAACCGAACGAAAAAAAACTGTTTGGTAAACGTAATGACTTCAACTCTTCATACTCGCCTTGCTTATATGTAGCAGTTACTCTTACATGTTTCAACAGTATATGGCATTTTTGTCTCTTACTTGATTCGATACGCAATGCAAGAGAGTGATCTAAATGTGAACACTTTCTAAAATGAGGCAATTGACAAACAAGTTGATGAAACAAGAATATAAAAAATGTTGAAGCCATTATTTCGCAAGTTTTATGATCAAGATAATGGCCTTGCCAACAAATACAGCTTAACATTAATTCAAATACAGACTGCCGTTTTTCATACTGAATTTTTTTTCGTGTTTCCCAATCGAACACACGGCGGGTGAGTCCGGTCGGGAGGGAATGCTCAATCTTTCATGGTACCTGATTCCATTTGTGAAGTCCATGTTTCTTTAATCCTTATTTGTATTGTTTGAATGGACTTAAAGCTTGATCACTGTTCGTTATCTCCAAGCGGTATTTCATACAATAGTACGTAGTTACTAGCAAACAACATTGAATAGTTAGTTTTATTTATAATAAGCTAATAGACAAAATCCTGATACTGAAATATTATGAATAAAACTTTTTTAATAACTTTTGCTGTAGAATTTTAGGTAAAACAAAGCTGTTCACTTGACTTGAATTTTTTTCATGATACTAGTATTTTGTTCAGAATTAATTTTTGACTTAAAATAAAGACAGGTTTTCAAGTTACTTTCTATGAGAAGAAAATGCTTTACATGCGTCATAGATTTACCAACCAGAGCTTAATGTAACATCAGAAGAATTGATCAGCATTCACACCTATACAGTAAAGGTTTATGTGTTCAATATATCAACGTTTTATGTATGAAACGGGTAAATTTCGTTATTCTGCCGTCTGTTTATGTAGAACAGCTTGATAAAAATTGAAAACCTTAATATTTGATTTTAACGTTGATATTTCAGAACCCGGTATCTGAAATATTTTCTTACAAATGATAAGGCGAAAAGCTGGCATGTTTCTAATTTTTGGAATAAAAACTAAAATGTCAGAATTTTTCCTTCAGATATAAGTATTTATGTTACAAGGTTTCCCCTGTTTAGATTTCTCGATACTTAGTTTACGCCAGGCCCAAAATCTGCATGATTCCAGGTTACGGACAGATCTCAACTTGGCAACGTTGATAGAAATATCAATTTTCTTAATAGTATCCGGTAATTGGGATAAATAAATAACGAGTAACCCAGCTTAAATCACAGCGAATACAAGATATACCCATCCTCCAAAACAGAAGACCAAATGTAATTGAGAAAGATTAACAAAGGAGGAGGCATGTGGATTCCTGGAACAATTTTTCACACCATCTAACGGTAAATGTCGTACTTTGTTTGCTCCACTCCTGCTTTAGTCGTCTGCCTATGATTTGAACCGTCATCGGAATGGATGTGCGTCTGCAATAGATTTAATTTGTTGCATTCATGCAATTTCCTGCTCAGCATCCCAAACTGTCATTTTGGGATGATTTTCATGGAGGGAGATTTCCTCCCACAAAATTTGCAAAAAAAAAAAAGAGTAATATCATAAGATATGTTGATTTGTCTGGTAGAGGCTTTAGTACAGTTTGCAATTGATATGGACGTCTGCGAATGTAAAACCATGATCTGACAAAAACACTTAGTGCTTCATGGTGATTTTCTACAGTACAAAAAGGTTTCCTCCATCTCCCATCCTTCAAATCATTATTATCTATTTCTAGATATTAGTGTCCGTATACTTTTATCCTATTAGTTGACCCTTACTTTGATAAAAAAGAAGAATTAATGGACTTATGGACAATTTAAGCTTTTGATAAGCTTTGAAAAGCTTAATCACTTTTAAGTCGATAAAATGATATATAAAGATGATTGAAACAGTGGCTTAGAGAGCCAGATATAAGAAAATTGGGTCTATCTTGGTTGATACAGAAAATTCTGAGGAGAAACGTATGTTTAAAATATAATTCTATTAAATCTCTATCATGAGAAAGCTTCCGTTGCCCTTAGAACTAAAAGCATATGCTTGAAACATTCAGTTTTATTTATGGATATTAACATTATGATTCTAAATTTCTTTAAACCTTGTCACAGAGTGCCCTGTACCAGAGACGTATATATCCCTGGCTGTATATCTATGTCGAAGAGTACTTCTAAGTGAGGCATATTGCGGGTACCTTACAATACAAATACTTATATACCACAAAGTCAACAAACAGTGTTCACGTCACTAATCATGAAGGTAAATCAACAGTTTATTAAGACAAGATTAAACCTAAGCAATGGGAACTGGAACGCGAGGTACACCTGTCGGAGAGTCGATATTGATAACACAAGAACGCTCTGGGAGGAAACTTGGGATAAACAGAGAAACATTTGTTTTAAATTTGCATGATATCTATTAATGCCTCCATTGTAGACAGAAAGGGACCAGAAGACCGATTCTATCTTGTTTCCTCTTACTAAAGTTGTGTTGACCTCATGGATACTTCCGAAAAAAAAAAATTAAAACAATCCTTTTTATCTTTTTTCATTTTTAGGCCTTTATTTATTTTTTGAAATCTGTTCATCTCAGGAAATGGATAAAGTAACTCGATATATTTATCTAGCATTAAAACTTTTCTTAGTCAGAAACACGCAAATGTTGTCTTATGATTCTTTCGGAATTATACAACATTTAACAGCTGGTATAATGTTAAGGTGTCATATTTGACACCTCAGTAAAAATCATCCCCCATAAAAAATGGTGCAATTTCATAAAATAATTTGAGATATTTGAGAGAGAAATATCGGAGGCCAAAATCATTCGAACTGATAGGCAAAACAAAGACAATTTTGTTAACAAAAACAAAAATACATTTTAAAACAAAGTTGTGTGAACCTCTATATTTGAGCATATTACATTACACTCTGGTATGAAAATTGCATCAATTTCATTCAAGGGAAAAAAGTGAAATTACAGCAATTGAGTTTATGAGAAATAAATGTATGCAAATAGCTTATTCGGTTAATATGCTGTTTCGTTGTTTCGAAAATCCCCCACTCACTGCAAACACTTCCTGATTTTAAATAAAATTCAAATCTTCGTTTTAATCCCTAAAGTGCTAAAGTGTCGGGCTATTCCTGACTAAGTTGACATCTATAATGAGATGTGAGAGGGGTGAGGCGGTGTCTGTTTCAGTATAAACAATGTCACCCCATAAAGAACCAACAGACATATCGTACAAGTACCAGACCAAATAACAGAGACAACACGAAGCAACGTGAAAAGGAAACCATACTTGTCAAATCAACACAGACCTATATCTTATGTCGGATCTAGAGATAAGAGCTAAGGTATCCTCTCATTATGTGAATCGCCTTATTTGCGTCCATCTACCTATTGTGTATAGTCATGTTCTTGAAATAAACAAAAATCTAACACAGGGCATTTTTAAGTCTTTGGTTATTATGAATCTTGCATAAAAATTGAATCCTGACACTATAAGATATTTGAAACTTGTATTGCAAGTGTCACTATCGTATGTTTCATTTTATACTTTGGTAGAGTATAATACTTAAAGTTTGGATAATCGAAACTAAGAAAGCCTATATTTGTACAGCTTCGGTAATGTGGAGGAATATAAGAATTCTACAGATCGAGGGAAAATCACAGATGCTGTGTGACTTTTTCTTAAGGTGACTCGATTTATCACCATTATTTCTCAAAAAAGATGCTCAACTGAGTATTGTCATGGCATTATGCATTTTGTAAAAATCAATAGAAAATCGCCCCGGGGAAGAACTTTAGTTTCATCCACGCATCTGATAACCCTAGAAATGGCACTGTTTTGTGAATTGGTGTGTATTGAATCAGAAAATAACGCGCTGCGGGTTTCTTTTTTTGCCATTTCTATTGCATTCCCATGCCGCATGGTTGACTTAGTCTTAATCCCGAAAACGTACAATTACAGCTAAAAAGATCTGCCTTTCGCAGTTTGAGTTTATTTGCAAAGAATGAAACAAGCATGCATACAATTCCATTTTGATTTCTATATCAAATGCAAATATCTAATTTATAAGACCTGATATATGAAGCTGTAGTTAGGTTTAGTGACAGTTCCCCGTTTTGATCCGAAGTAAACACCCAAAAAGCCAATGACAAAAGTAAAAACTGCCAATAAATGTCAAGTAAACACTCATCTAGATACATCAGCTAATAGGATGACCATGAAAAATTCACAAACCCTTCTACAGCGTAAACAAATTATGGGTCATAAAGCTGATGCCTTATTGAGATTATAACACGACTTGACAAGACTTAAATATTAAGTGGACAGACGTTTGGATTCTATCATTTATATACTGGCTTGATGGACTTTGTACATTAGTCGTAAATCATACCCTATTTTATGGTAATCTTTGAAGTATTAAGACACTATAAACATTTAGAATATAAACGAACAATGTTGATAGAAACCATTTAAAGATATACGTTTGCTTTATCCAATTTCTGGTTTTAAACTGGGTTTCGCAGTAGCTTGGTAAATTTTTATTATAAAATTATATAACTGTTTGACATTTACATTAAAATCTCTTTATGATTAAAATTTAATTGTCTATTTCAATACAAGTACATTTAGGACATGATCACAATATTTAGATTCTTCCTTGTATTTTTGGAAGCAACAAATGACATAGTGAGTTAATGTGACCATTTCCTGCTTGGAAATTGATAACACATCTGAAACTATTGTTGTTACGTGTCAAGAAATTGAAATACTAAGTGCGTTCGAACCAAAAACAAACCAATTTTAACTCCTTATTACAACATATAGCTGCAAAATTCTGATTATTTGAGATTTTGTCACACCACTAAGCTATTAAATGTTCAGAATATTGATCGATAGTTTTTCCACGTTTGTTCCGATTCTGTCACACCAAGAAAAATAATAAATCGTCGCTGACAAGTGCAACCAATTTTATACAGCCACTTCAGCTAAGCTTCTCAAATTAAAGCGTGTTATCTCATATAAAGTCATTGATTTTCAGGATCATAATTTACTTTGGCTTGGAATGAATTTTTTTACCTCTGCGACAGAAGAGCTCTGGTGAAATCATCTGAGGCTTGTCTAGCTGAATCTGTTCAAATAACAACACAAGTCCTTGCGTCTTTGAAAAGACGATTACTTGTTTGAAAACTTCGATTCCTGATCCAAAGTAAAGACAATAAAGTACCCCGAATGATAATATCTCAATATTTATTTAACAGTTCAAACGATGATTTTTATCAGGATGACACTGAACAAACTTTGGAAATGGTTGTTCTATTAAACCATCGCTTAAGAGTTTATAAAGAAAAAAATCATAACCATCTTCAAAGAGAGACAGGGATAGTCTTAGTCATGGCAAAATCTTGGAATTCCTCTGGCAAATAACTATTAAAAACACGTGAATATAAAATTAAATTTTGCAATCCAGAAATCATGCAAACTCTGTTAGAATAAGAGGCTGAATATTCTTGCAGCTTGTTGCTGGTTACCCTTAGATTCTGCATCCGTGCACTTTGGACGTGATTGGTGTCCAATATCAAAAAGCGTGAGCTTTTCTAAAAAACAAGGCTGATAGAAACAGAAGGCTTTCAGTTGACTTTTTATTTACAGTATGAACACCGATGCTTATCATGGTAATGGCCTAATTTTCCTGGATTACCAGTTTGGCTAATATCTCTTTAACAATGTTTTATTTTGCTCTATCGAGCACGCGATTGTTGTGTCATATTTTTTCTTCATTGTTTCCATAAAAAACAGAAAAAGAGGAATATTGGATGTAATAATACACTTAACATCGATCCGCGATGTCCCTGGTTGTTTTGGTTAAAAAGACTGCGATGTTTGCTTGGTTTCTTTATAATAGTCAGTCTGCAGAAATGCAAGTTCTAAAAGGTTCTAGAGAAACCATGTGAATCCCATTTGATGAAAATGAGCCCATTAATAGTATAGTTTTCAGAAAAGAGGCGTTTACCTGAAGAAAAGTCATAGACCGAGGCGTCCTCCCTCATTGACGAGTGATTTACACTAATTGGCGTCAAGAAATTAAGCCAGTTCTTCTGAATTTAATCGGAATAAAGACATACAGAACTTTTATAATTATACAGTGTACATGTATTGATGACGAATACCCCCAAATTAGGAGTACCCAGATACGCGGTATACCCTTTAATCCTGTTATCTGTTTAGGTCTGGACTGACCAGACAAAGATACACAGGTGTCTGGTCACTCTCCCAGCTTAAAAATGTCAAGGAGGGGGATGTGACAGCCAAGATGAATAATTATAATCATCTAGTCATACACAAACACGCTCGAATAGCTCTACCGGAAACTTGATGTGCATTGTACACAGATTTTTGAGACTCCATCATTCTCTCCGGGTATATTGTTCCAAACACTATTAATTCGAAATCTCTGAGACATGCACGGGAGTCTGTTCTTGTTATGCCCGTGGATTTTAATTATCTATGGAGGGGGTCGTCGGTAATCTGGTAATACGAATTTTTAAAAACGAATATACGACATTGTTACGCGAGGAAATCTGAAACCAGGCCTGTCGAGACTGTCTACAAGAAATAGTATACCTTTGAAAATATACAATTAAAATTTGAAACAGAATACATTGAGATTTTAAATTGATTTTCTTGGTAGATCTGAAAACTAGTGGCATTTACAATTTTACATAATGTATTTCAGAGTTAGCAAGTGTTCAGCTTTATATAAATGATCTGTATTTACTATATCATTAATATAGACTTCATTGATTTTATTCAATTGTTATCTTTGTATTTGCATAATCCTTTTCCCAAACCCAAGTCACAGAGTTGTATAAATCCCCTCTCGTAATTCTGCGTGTGTATAAAGGCTTTCTTGAGCCGTATGTTAAGACATTAACTTCGTCAAAATGCAATTTCTCTTTCTTCTAGAAAGACTTTTATTTACAGAAAGCGTGCTTTTCGCATAGGAGTTTTCGATAGCAATAAGTTTTGGCAAAAGAACGAGTCCGATAAAGACCTGGCCTGCCTTTAGATCTGACGCCTGGAATGCTTTTGCATCAGAAGAATAAGTTCATCAAGTTAATTATAATTAACTTAGTGACAGGTAAACAGACAGAATCCGTTCTTTTGTTTACGATTTTGCTGTAGAAAACCTTGAGAGCTTGAGTGAGGGTTTCATGTGTATATAATGGTTACTCAAGGATGTACACTTTAATGATACTTAAAGCATTTACAGACAAAACACGGAAATAAGAGAAAAGAATATACGAAGTTTAAGTAGGGTTCAACAGAAGAAAAGTGGGCGAAAAAAAAAGAGAATGCAAAAAAGTATTTGAAAAAAGTCATGTATTTTCTCAACAGCAAATGGAAGGAATTTTAACCACGTATCCACGAGGGTAATCGCCTCTTTTCATGTACACAACATAATGTGATGATTCTTAAGCTTATTCCAACTTTTTAAAGTTTCAACTTACATTTATATGTCTTCAAGCTTTATTACTCAGCAATATTTACTATGAGAGTAAATACATGTCCACGCTTATTTTGATGTAAGATAATTATTGATTTTTAGATATAGACATATAAAATATATTATGTTTGCGGTTTCAAAGGGATATTATAGGAATTAATTACGAGATAAAAATCTTTCATTTGTAGCACTGGTTTACAAAACATCACAAAGATTGTCAAGATATTTTTATTAATGATGTAATGTAACGTTAATTGTACCAGGAGCTATTGTTAGGAAACAAATTACTACAACGTACACTACCAACGAGATGACATTTGACATTGAAAAACGACCATACTAATAATCCTCATTAGTGACATCACAATAATGGGGTCGACATTGACACAATTGGTGCCAAAATCCGTGTTTCCCGTGCGATCTCTTTTGGTGCTCGGGGTGAAGATATACGGACTTAGCCCAAGATTATAGAGGGGGACTTCAATGGGTGCGAGACAAATACGAGTCCTTGAGATGGAAGCACTTGTTAACCTAGCAATTATTTGATTCTTAATGATTATTACACGAGTACCCCATCCTCTTACTCGAGACTTTCATAATCTTTAGATTTTTGGAGAATAAGGAATTTGTATGGGTGCTGCTGCTCATGGTATTGATGAGTACTTCTATATTGCAAAATTTCTTTCTATAAGACGATCGAAAGTTTGCTTCAAAGAATCGTTGCGTTATCATTTAAACACAACATGAAACTCTTGTATCTGTCTGTTGATACCTGTTGATAAAGTTTTCTTAAGACGTTATTGTTATTATCGTTGGAATGGCAGGAATTTGTTCTGGTATCACTTTTAGATACAAAGTGAAGTCATATTTTTAGATCATTCATCACTCATGGCAGATTTTAAGTTCTAAACCCTATTGTAGCGATAGAGCTCTTTGTACAAAGCTATACGGGAGTTCCTTACACAAAACTGAGAAATAATTTCGCATGCAAGATATGACTCCACATGCAGAAAAACGCATGCTAACGCCAAAATACCATCACTTTCAGACGTCTTAAAGTTTTAATCTAACTGAAGCTGATGAAAAGCCCCCACAACGGCGATGAGTTAGAAACAGATGGCCTGATTGGTATGAGGGTATTAATAAGGTTTCCTCCGGGTATTAGTTCCTCCAAACCCCCCTGACAGGCGCTATTGTCTGTCTGTTTTCTTACATAGGAAAATGGATGGAGAAGAAGGGATATAAATATTTAATTCCATGTAACTAACCCAATGCACACCTGTACTGAAAGAAAGGATAAGATTCTGTCAGAACTCTTTATCATAAATTTTGAATTTAGCACCTGTGATATTATTTTCCACTTTTAAAATTATGAACTTCTTATAACTCTTATAAGAAAAAGCTTTTGTTACTCTTTGAGGGAAGTTATTGCAAAAGAAATATTCAAATTTTGGGAATAAAAGGTTAATATTTTGCGATTTGATTGTTCATCAATACTGCACTTTTCGTCCTCTGACGGACGTACAGACACTTTTCTGTTTGATAATGAATGAACTCGTATATCGTTCATCTTCGAAGATCTGTCACGGAAAAGGGTTTTCCTATAACGATTTGAAAGAGTGCCATGGCGTTTACATTTAATGATGAAGCCAATCGGAGCATGTGTGTGAGACCATTTCGCACACTGCATTTTGTTATTTCCTTTGCAAATTGTCAGTTGAAAGGATTTACAAGAGGAATTCTTAATCCGTGTGGGCGTCTCATTCTTACATGGTATTAAAATTTTGAACAAGTTCTTATCAAAAAATCGTTTCCTCTTCATAATTAGTGTTGCCTTTGCTGATATTAACATTGTAATTGTATGTTAATGCCGGGTCTGACTTAATTGAATAAAAAAGGACAATTCAATATTTTAATAGAATAATTATTTATATTCTTAATTTTCTGAAATCGAGTCAATTAATTTATGAAAGCAATTATTCTAAACAGAAACAAACATTAAGTCTTTCACTAGTTATGATGTTTTATTTCATTTTTGTCCTTTAGTCAGAAAAAAAACAAACAAATAAAATAAATACATTGTGCATTCAGCCATTCCACATTAACACTTCTGACAATTCTTTCTCTCAAATCTGCTATACATTTACACATTTTGTTTCAAATATAACAATCAATACTCAGTACCTCATTACATATTTACAACTGCCATTTTGCTACACAAATATAACAATGTAAAAAATACAAACAGAACACAAAAAAAAACAGGCAGTAGTTAGTTCAAATCCGTGGTGAGCGCCATTAAATGCGACACCGTGACTTATTGCGTAAAAATCTTTCCGGGACAATGAAAAGATATTTAGTCCGCCATGTTTAGTGTCTACATCAAACAATTATCTTCCTGTTAATAAGTTCTGTATCTTCACACCATGAAGACATAAATATAAAATAAAAATGAAACAACAAGCAGGTTTCCATGGAAAAAATGACAATCTTCAGCCCGAGGCTGACATGTTATGCGTCCGTTCTCAGTTTATGAAGTCGGAAACAAATTAAGTCTCGTCAAGCGCGGCTTATCTATTTAAACAAGAAGAAAGCCATTCAATGAATGACTGTATATACATCAAACAAAATTTGTTCAAGAAAGTCGATTTGAATTTGAACTGTCAATGTCTGAAATTAGAAACCATTTCCAGAAAAGAGAGTCAGGCCTAGATGAATAGAGAGTATGTAAATAAAAAATAATTTATGTTTCAATTTAAAAGAAAATTTTATCTTTAGTCGAAGATCAAACAAAACTTCAGTTTCTTGAAAAAGCTGTGGTTACAATTGTTTCTAGATGAAAATAAGCAAACACATAAAAGCAAACATATTGTTCGGGTCAATGTGTACAAGAGGATTTAGCGTAGTATTATGGTAATTTCTAACAAAGACATGCCAACAAGATGAAATCTATGTTGAGGACGTCTTGTACAAATTTTTGGGGGGTTTAAGTGTTTTGGTATTGATTTGTCGAACAGTAAGGTATAACCAAGTCATTAATATTTCATGCAGAAGATGTATTGATAAATTGCCGTGTATTATACATTGGAACAAAGTATTTATATAAGTTACGACTTCTGACTTGGGTTTTCTTTAAAAGTACATTAGCATATGAATAATAAAAGTCAGATTCAAACCCCTCTCGAAAAAAAAATGTTTAGTTTTCACTCTCTAAAATTATAGGACACCATTCGTGCGAAAGAGCCTTGCTGCATTGAAAATGAACCAAACTGAATTTAATTTTACTCAAACGGTATAAAGGGTAAATTTAGAACAAAACATATACTTCTTTTAATAATAAATTCGACATCAAATCAATGCAAGCTCAAGAATACTGGAAATATAGTTTAACTGAAGGCTTATAGAGCCGCTGTATTCTGACATCCATGTACATGTATATTTTGAAAATATACAAATTGTCTGCGATGTCCTTATAAATTACCAGGAAGAGGTCACGTTCTAGATTTACAAATGGGCGAAAATTAATGTAAATTATCTTCCGCTTTTCAGGCGAAATTTTACTGCTTTATAATAAAGGACCGGGCAAATAATGAACTTAATTCTCAGAATAGCGTGAAACTCGAAAATTGTCTCGATGCCGTATAGTTTTGGATGTTAGAACTTAATGGCAGTTATTTTCAAGTATCCACTAATGCAATTTATACGTAGATTAAGTAGCGTAAAGTCATCAATTAAGAGAGCAGACAGTTCATCTTACATCAAGCATATCTGAATAATTCGGATAATCTTATCTATAGGATAATCCGTTGATTTGTCTCCATTGATAAGTTCCAGAAAAAAAAATTATAAATTGCAAAAAAGCAATTAAATAAGAATAATGTAAACAATACCCTTATTCGACCACACTAAATACAACGCTATAATTATTTGTCTTCTCAATTTACAAAGATATTCTTTTCATGGAATAAGTAATTGAAGACTATAGTATTTTCCCAAATAATTGCGTAATATTTCCATAACTAAGTAAATACCAGCCTGATAGACGGGTAAAATTTCTTCTTATGGTTCGATTCCTATCTCGTGGTTTATTACAAGTTAATTGTAGAGTTTTAACCTCGTTTGTCCCCTATCTGTGTTTAGTCTGATGTTATCGCAATGGGCGGGTAAGGAGCCATAATGGATGTTCTTTTTGTTTGACAAAATAAAGCTTTCAAATCACTTTAAAACCAAAATTTCAGTATTCATAGGAATGAAACTTAACCACAGCGCGCATCTTAGCTAACAGTGTAAGGGTATCCCACCTTGTAATTTTAAAACTTTTTTGCATCTCTTTCAGACCTGTATTTCGTAACCAATATTCCAAAAAGAAAATTAAAGGGTGTTAATGTAAACAACTGCAAACAAGCCTCTACTTTACGAACACTCTGGGGGTAATGAATTTTGAAACAGATTCCCAATAAAATGGAAAAACATGCAAGATTAATGACACGATCGGTGTCCAATGAGAAATGATGGCCACAGGGCTCTAATTTGTTCCTAAGCATACACAGTTAATTAAATACGCCTGGAGTTTCTGCAAATACTTATGCTTGCACAATTTAGAGGCTAAATCCACTTTTATAATGTTATCAAATTGAATTATCAAAACTGTTCTTTGTTTTTATATTAAAGGTTGAGAAAAAAGAGATTTCACTCAAAATTGCAAAATCAATAAAATTCTTTGTTTTCATCCACGAGGTTGAGGACAAAAGACTCTTCCACTTATTCAGGTTTCAAAATCCCACAAAAAGGCGAGAAAATTCCTTTTAATATTGCACATGATTCTTCTCTCCTGAGGTGAACTTAAGGTTAAGCTCGGCTCTTATAATGACAGAGTTCTCCATCAGAATTTAGTATTAGCTCACAATTCACAAGACACAAAGCCATCTTTACACTTGATTATTCTGAAGAAGCAGCTTTTCAGCGGGCGCGAGATTCGTCACATGGGGCGACTTCTCGCCAAATGACGGTGGGTGATCGCGAAAAATCTTTTCATGATGACGATAGAATATATGAAAAAGGACGACACATGCGATGAGAGTGAGTACAAATGTACCAACGACAGCTCCAATAATATCCACTACCGAATACTCTGAATCCTGATCAGGGGGAGTAACTCGGCGCTCCATGCTCATCCCTGCTTTGGTTGCATTGATGACATAAATTGTGTCTTTGTCTTTCCCATTTTTGTCCGATTTGGTGGATTTCGGAAATACCGGTTTGACATATTTCTCCTCTGGTTTTAATGGTAATGTTGTTGAATGTGTTGTTGGTTTGAGTGTCTGTGGTTTTTCTGTTTTGGGGACATCGGGTATCCCAACGTCACGTGGGTAATGCGTGGGCCAGAAAACGTTCAGAGAAAGAGTGACGTTGCCCGCGGGATTGCTAGCTATACACTGGTATTTGACGTTGCTGATTGAATGGGGATTACTTATATACATAACCCCCTCGTTGTCTTTTACGTGCACAAGATTTGATTTTGGGGGATACGTTTGGGACGTATTGTCTGGTTTTATCCAGTGGATAGTAGGAATTGGGTCTCCACTGGCTAAGCATGTCAGCTTACCAACACTTTCCTCAAAGATAAGGTCCACATTCTTAAATACTGGAAGTTGACATGCAAAATCGTCTTCAGTTAAAGTACCGAAGTCTTTACCCCTTACATTGGCCGGGGATCTACACGATGGCGCTTCCTTTGAGGGTATTTTATTCTCAGTACTCTGGTCCTTGTGGTAGAAATCAAAAAGCCATTTCATCTCACAATTGCAATGAAATGGGTTGTTTCCTAACCTTACGTGACTTAGTTTCCGGAACAAATACAACCACTCGATTCCAAATGATTCGATTTTGTTTTTATCTATCCACAGCGCCTTCAATGTTCCATTCAACGGTTTAAAAACTTCAATTGCTAGATTAGAAATGGCACATTCATGGATATATAATCCCGTTGTCCTTAAGCCTCCAAATGCATTTTTGGACAATTGAATACCCGGATTGTCATTTAAGAACAAATGCTCTAAGGTTAAACCTCGGAACGTATAATCATCAATAGATTTAAGTCGGTTTTTACTTAAATCTAACCACTTCAGTTTAGGCAAATCTGCAAATGTATCCAACGAAACATATTCAACTCCGCATCCTTTCAGAAAGAGCTGTTCTAATCGTGTATAAAATGAGAAATTGCTTCTCTCCAAAGTTGTTACAGAAAATGGGTTGTCGTTCAAGTTAAGTTGTGTAGTATCGGCAGGTATTCCATTAGGTATAACTGGAAGGTTTTTCCGGGAACAGTACACATTTTTGGTTAGAGACGGACAGAAACACGCTCCCGGACAATAAGCACTATTTGCATTTACTAATAATAATTCCCATAATAGGAAAATCCACTGTAAAAACAGCCCGCTCCAAAATTTGAAATTACAAACACGGAACATGGTTATCCTGAATTGAACCTGTTATCTTCTTCATTGTTAATCGACATATTTCATTTAAACATACTTCTCCTCTCACGACTGAACTAGCTTCTACTACGCTCCACACATCGTATGCTTCAAGTGTGTGCCGTATAGATTTTCTACGGTGCGCTGCTAACGCCCTCTGTTGGCGGTTGTGGGATTTAATATATATTCATCATGTGCGCATAAGCTCTGTTTGCCTGAAAACTGTCGGATTATTATGTATCAATTACAGTTAATACTCAGTTCGACATCACCTGCTAGAACTGTTTTTGAAAGTTAGTTTCTGCCACGCCCTCTAGAAAACTATAAAAGAAAAAATAAAAGAGAAAATAAATTAAGACAGGTGAGATCGATGATTTATTTTTCGAAAGACGAGAAGACAGATCTGTTTTGAAAAAAATGACATCTTATTCCAGAAATTAAGTCACAAACATATATATAACGATCTGTTCAATTGTTCAATAATATGGTTAAACATGTTTATATAATTTAAAGCTGCCGACATCACATAATTTACGGTCAGTATAATACACCTTTATTTTGAATGCATATTGTACAGGTGTGGGAATTTATTTTACTGCAATCTGTCAGCTGCACAGGTGAAAATCAGGTATAAATAAAAACCATTATGACTCAGTTGATGTTAATAGAAATATAAAAATCAATTTTAATTAAAATGGTTTGTTACATCCGGTTAGAATGGGGTTAATATCGAATTCAAAGAAAGGAAGAAACGAATTCAAGCGAAAAACCCAATTTACAAGCTTATTCAGTCAATACAAAAAACATTAATTTTGTTTAATATATTCTTAAGTGCATTTTACAATTGACTAACAAAATACATAATTTATTGTGATTTAAACCACCAATATCAAAATATTGAATCGTTTTTAATGTATCAATGTATACATGTTTATCAATAAAATTTAAGTTCGGTAAATTGAAGTACACCATCTCCCATGGTTGGAGTAGGCTGTGTAAACAAATCAATCAATTGATGATACTTCAAATATCTTCAAGGATATGTTTTATTTATTCAAACTGATAAGGGTTATTATCAAAGACCACTAAATAATATGCTATATCTCGTGAGGATCCATGCAACTGTGCAAGGTGTAAATAGTATGCATCAAACTGAGCGATTACAGCCTAAATTCATTGTACAGTACCTTTTTGCCAAGAGTCGAGTCCCGATATGAGTTTTATCGTCTTCAGTACATTTTATATTGACTTTCAACAGCATTTTATATATCCCTTCTTCAAATACTCAGAGCTAATGAGATTAGTCGATGTTTAATGTTTAGCTTGGGGTGATTGGACGACCTCAAAATTTTATTTTATCCGTGAACATTACACAATTCCTATATTGAAAAGATAGGGAGATTTGGGAATTAATCTACTCTCAATATCCGAAGGGCTTGATTTTTAAAGAATTAAAAAGCCAGGCGTTATAAAAAGAAATATCGTTATTCTACTTTAACTAAACAATAAGTGCAAGTTACCTGTATGTAAAATGAAAATCCTATGCCAATTCTATAGTTGTCGCCAAGACTTTTTAATATACACTTTGTAAACGTCTAAAATATACATTAACACGGGGTGGACACGAATGATACCTGTCTTGTCTGGTCGTTGGTATAAATGATTTTGGGTAGATACCTGGATTTATTGGTGAGTGACTGATAATTGATCGGTAATTGAACGACAAAGGCGGACTTGTTTGTCAATTGTGGGATTTGTCGGTGTTTTGCCCAGCGGCTCTAAGATGTACAATACCGATATTGGAGCAGCATGACAATTTCATCTTTCAACTTATTGATGATTTTGATGTATAGTATTTCAATCACACTCCATCACGCATTGAGGGCGTTTGATCGATTATATAGAACCAAATAGTCAGTTTAGAGTTAGTTTGTGCCGTCATCCATTTTATGTTGTTTTTTTCTTGAAATTATTTTCTTTGATTTTTTCGATTCCGTCTCTTTTTTCAAATCAAAATAAGCTATCAATTTGATTGATAAAGGAGGAAATTGTAATTTGAGTTTACACAACACACAGCATGCTGGAGAGGTGATAAATACAATTTATGTTCAATTGACAGCTAGGATTTTCGATGAATTTTTGCTTATTTAAAAGAAGTCAAACAACATACATATACTATTGATTAAAATATATATATATATATTTAGTGAGTGCATGCATGTACATGTATGGAAAGTTTTTACATGTACAATGTACAGTGTATGCGTGGTTGTCTGTACATGTTGCAACATATGAGGCAAATGAAATTTTCTCGGCTGTCTACCGGGTATTAGGTTATGGAATTTGTGCTACCTATACATGCTATATGTACTTAGTAATAGAATTATGAATATAGAATTAACATATGAAGCTTTTAATAATTAATGTACAGTAATATAAAAAAAATAATTAACACTTTGTTGTCATTTATATCACATGCCGCTGAGACACGGTCTTCTCATTAAAAAAATTCCTTGTATATATTGCATGTGCAGAAATGATTAAGGTAAAAATAAACGCGATGTAAATCATGAAAAATGGGTTCTGTCAAAGTTAACTCAAATATGTTGTTTTTGAAGAGCGATTTGGTTTACCGCCGGAAGATAGGGTTACAGGCCTCCAAACCACAATTAGTAGATCTCCTTAACTGAGTGTGAGGGGGGTCACTTACATGTACACTTAAAGCTAATAGTCCCTCTTCAAAGTTTGTATTGCAGAGACTTGTAATTGATTGCCAACATAAAATGCACATGCAGATGTGCACGATGCATGTCATCAAATCTGTTAAAATTGTAAAACTTGTCAGGTTGTGCTCATTTGAAAAGACGTATAATTAGTTGTTGTTAATTAAAAGAATTAGGCATTACATCACTCATTCAGATTTGTCCTATCTGCAATGGCAATGTACTTTCTGTGTCGGCGTGCTGCGAAGAAAAGTGTAAGCTTGAAGAACATAGATGAGCATACACCGAGATTAACCAAGTGAACCAATCTTTCATTTGCAAAGGAGGGAAACAATTTACTATTTTTAAGTGGAAATATCCCATTTTAAATGAAAATTTTTCTTTCATGTCACTTATTTTTATTGCATCAAAGGATCTCATTACGCCGAGTGCAGACAGCCATTGCTGAAAAATTGGAATACAGAAATCGAGTTATCTTCATTGCTTTTATATAACTAAAATGACAAGAATGTCGATACTAGTAAGTAATTTTTAAATGAAAGGTAGATATAAGCAACTTATCAGATTTATTAGAACCTATATGAACATTACCGTGCTATACCGGGTACTAGTATTAGATTCTTAATTTTCACTCTTTATGCGCGTCATGCATCAATCATCCAGGTATCAAAATGGACAAGAGAGTATGTATCATCAGAAAATTGCAGTAAGAGGTACTAAAACCTGTTTTATATCGGAAAATCTTCTTGATCTTCGTCCAAAATGATCCCAAAGAAGTAAACACGTCTGTTAGTTAACGACAGACGTCTGCTTCTGTAGTGGATGACCGCCAGAATTAGCACGTGCAATATGGCGATGAAAGGGGATGCTCGCCTGTTTACAGTTCCTAGAAGCTCTATCTTCTCGTCTGGTCAGAAAATTTGTTCTTTCTATAAAAAGCATATTTAAGTAAAATATGTTATCTTTGAAGATTTAGAAAAAAAGACAAACAAGACCTTTCTGACAGCAAATGAGCGGGGAATGAAGTTCGGAGATTTTCAGAATTTTTCAAGACGTTCCTAAAAACTGTTTTAGATAAAAGTTGAAAATTTATGAAAGTATTCCATGGGGGAGAAAACTATTTTCTTTTGACAGCTTTATGGGCTTCAGATTTTGAAATACTTTGTATAATTATGACGGATGAGTCTGTTTAAAGCTCCAACATAAAGATTTATATTTTTTGTTTGATGTGTAAAGTTTTTTGCCTGATAACGACGAAATCGACACCTTGAGTACACTGGCATGATGTATTCTCGACAGGTAAACAATATTACCAACTGTCAACCCCAATAATGCACGGTGTATCTTGTGATGAATGTCAGAAAAAATTTTAAAATGTGAGATTCAGTCAGATCTTTATTCAAAAGCATGGACAGCAATGAAATGAAATAGGTTTTACATTCTTTTCTGTCACTTTTCCGAAAATTAACTCAGAAACATCAAAAAGAGAAATTTACACTCATTAACCCCCACATTGCACGTGCATATATACTGGTTATTGCTTTTCACAAATATTGCATCTTCTTTTGGAACTTTAATTTAATGTTGACAAAGAAAAGGCTAATTAAATTATAAAATCCGTTTTCTCTTTCCTGTAAGTGCCAGAATCCTCATGCATCGAGTTAAACTTGGCTAGCTGTTGTGAACAGCAGATCTATCCTAATATTCTAACATGTTAAAAAATTAAATATATAAATTATTGCCAAAAATTACCCCGCTGTTGAAGGAGGAAGGGAGTAGTTAAAAGATACGCATTTATTTAGAAGGAGATTTTATCATTAAATGCATTTGATTATTTTTATAGTGCTTGGGTGATGATAGAATGATTAAAACTGTTTATGAGCAACAATATCAAATATTTACAACAAAAAGTTACATCCTAAGAGATACGGATAAGATTAAAACACCAAAAATTAAATGCATGTTGCATTATGATATTCATCATTATTTCATAATTCCTTTTTTTAAAAATATGATTATTACTCATTTAAATTTTTACGATCTATCTTTTTTCTGCTTTTAAACAAGGTTATCCCTGGTGGGGTGGGGGGCTTTGTACTTGTTTTCCATTCTACATTTTTAAAGATATAGGTATATTCAGTACATATATAAATGAAGTGTATACATGTTTTATATATATATTACCATCAGCTATTGAGGATAATTATCGCGTACATTTCCTCCGTCGGTAGTAAGCAGTGGTCGCTGAACCTATTATGGGGAATAGTACGCATATGTAACGGTTCCATAATAACTGACCAAGTAATGATCATTGAACTAGAGATGAACTTAACAAGGATATGTCGAATGAGTTTTCTGTAGCCAGGTCGCTGCTCTTTATACGTCGTGTGCTTGTCCCGACCGACAAACATATAAACCACGACCCCCTACTGATACATGTATTTTACAACGATGAATTTATTTAATATTTTCAGTGCGTCCTGCACTGTTAACATGCAGTATATCAGAAAAATGACGAAATAACAAGAAATAACTGTTTGACATCCATTTTTGTAGACTAGGTATATAAATTTATAAAAATCGTACAGCGTATTTCTAGTAAAGAAAAATCTAGCTATTATATACTAGAACTTTTTGAGGGAAATGCTGAATTTAGAGGCACGTTGATATATGTACGACATGATGTCGATTTATCTTCTTAAATTAATTTGTCCTATCTCTTATTTCAGACAAACTCTGTTGAATTTCCGGACATAAAATGAACTTTATTGTAAATTATGAATAGTCTGTACTACATTAAAATGAAGAATCTGCAATAACTAGAGTGCATATATTTTAAGTACATGCACATTCTTTATTTCATAGCTTAAAGAATGCAGCATTATTTTGATAAAACATAATAGAAAGTAAAACTTATGTTGAACACTTTAGCACAGGTGCAAAGTTTTCCTTTGAAAATATTTTGAATTCGATAGTGCATATATCCAGGAGAAGAAGAAAATTTTCAGACACCCATGATCGATAGAACCCACATAAATCAAAATCTGAAAGATTGCTGTGGTGATCATTTTTCTTATGGGAGAAGGCCGAGGAGTCACGCAGTGGACTTTTGTTCAGTAGAATGTTTCATGGCATTCTTTTTATCATATCAATATTGTTGTCAGGTAGTTTATATCCTGATTAGCATGAAGTTCACCCTTGAGATTGTCGTAAAATTTATTCACTTTGTTCACTTCCTATAAGAACCGCACTTATTTTATTGGCCGATTAAAGTAAACTTAAATCGGGAGTCATGGCGGAAATTGCAATACGCTTCAAACGTGAATTATAAAATGACCCTTTTTATTTTGGTTTTGATGTCTGTACTTGACATCTGGAAAGATAATACAGAGCAAAAGCAAAAAGAGAGCATTATGAATAATTGTAAGTAGATTCCTATGTTTACTTCAGTTCACAGGTGCAAGGTTCTTTTACCTTGTTGAAAGTAACATTTGGAACTCTACGAGTGATCTTTTACTTTGTTGCTTGTTAATGTCTTTCCCTTTTCTTTTGAGCATTGCAATTGGTGTGCTATGGTAAGATATTGTTATCGACCAGTGTTGCTATATTAACATTTATAGCATTTGCTGGGAATCCTAAATTTGGTTCTAGAGAGATAAAATTTTTCGAATACCAAACAATCAATCACTTTCACATTTATCTAAGCACTGGCTAATTTTCTAGGTGTTTTCCACTTCCTCACCGGATGCTATCGCCATTTTCATTATCTGCTGCTAATGAGCTTGTGGGAATTATTTGTTCCAATTGGAGAGGAGTTGATGAGCCTCGGATGAAACAATCTATCACTATTTATTACTAAGCCTTTACAGTCTCTGCATTTTTTCATTGATCTCTTTTGCCGCAGCAGACACGGGTCTCCAAAAAAGCCAAAGCTCATCCACAGAGCCTCAGTCTCAGTGGCAGATAATATTTCTGGCGTCATCCGGGTGTTCTGGGATGGAGTCACGTGGTGGCTCTACCTGCCGTGGATCGCTCTCCTGTGTCCTCAAATAGGAAGTGTGAGTCACTTTCACACTAACTTGTTCAGAAGCCTGGGATCAGCCACAAGATTAGATCCTGATTTTTTTTTAACCTTAATTAATTATGTTAGTCATCCTGTTGTATACCAATATTAGCATAAGAAGCACCAGTCTTCTTTTTTTTCCGAAGCGTTTCTTCAGTATCAAATATGGTATTTAAAATTTGTACTTTTTCTTTTTGTTTTATTTGTTTTATCCAGAAAATTAAATTTCAACATAGCCTTTTTCAAACTTCTAACACACTAGCCTTTTTTTCCATTCAAGATTACGAAAGCGATATCCTATTAATATTTCTTTAATGTCAATGAAAAGCATAAAAAATTTTAATCGCTTTTCCGAAAAGATAATATACCATGAAATGATAAATTTATTGAGTTATCCTTCAGTTTGCGAAGCTTATAGCTGTTTTGTAATAATGTGGCAGTCAAACAAATCATGAGGTAAATTGTTAATCCCTCGATTTGTCCTCTTGGTCGGACAATTTAACGACATAAAAACAGAGGAGATAAATAAATTACCGAGCTCAGAAATGGAGCATTGCTGATGATCTGATAAAATAAGGTGCGGATCAATTTATAGAGTGCATATCGTTAACTTGAAGTTGTATCTCCAGAAATCTCCACAAATTAATCAGCTGGTCATGTATCATTACGTTTTATTGTGATGAACGAGGCACAAGTGATGCAAGTTTCTGATTCCGCAGAAACCAAAGACAGACGGTCTCTGATGGCAGACGTCATATTCGGGCAATTTCGCGTACAAAAACATTTATATTCTGATGAAAACAAATTAATATAGTCACTGTGTATATATAACTGCATGTAGCTGCAGATCTGTAGCTCTCCGAAAAAATATATATTGATAGACCGGAGAGCTACAGTGCCACCCATTGAAAAAACTGTATATTTATTGCGCACAAAAAAGTGCGCTCGGTTTTCGATTTATTTCTCCATGTTCCTGAAACTGTATTCTCAAAATATTACTAATCATGTGTTCCTTACATATTCTTTGACTCTTTCCACAACAAAACATTCGTCATAACTGCTGTTAATAGTCCTCCTGACCCAGATATTGTAATCATCGAACATTTCGCTTATTTATACTGCCATTTTGGTTTGCGTGAAAGAAGAGTTTCTCTTATGCCCTATCTGCACTAAAGATTTTGATGAGGAAATCCACACACCAAGGGTTCTGCCATGTCTTCATACATTTTGTCAGGCTTGTATGAGGAAAATCCTCAAACAAAATCTCTTAGTGTGTCCTTTCTGCAAGGTGGAATACGCTTTACCAAGCGACGGCATCTATGTCTTCCCAAAGGATTCTACAAGACGTAATTTGATAGAATTTCTCAGAGTTCGGAAAAGGTCCTCTGACATTTTGTGTAAAGACTGTCCGGACGACAATGTCGCAGAAGATTTTTGTAAGGAATGCTGTATCTTTATGTGTACGGAATGCACGCGTGCACACAAAAGGAGTCTCGCATCACGTGGTCACATTACCATGAATATTCAGCAGCTGCAAGCAAGTGGACCTGAAGTCTTCCAGAAGAAACAGAAATGTTCGAAGCCCGGTCACGAGGGGCATCCTTTAACGTTTTACTGTACCCGGAAAGGGTGTGACCAGTTGGTGTGCACGGCCTGTACTGTGTGTGATCATGATAAGGCCAAAGGTCACAATATCGTTAACGTAAAGGATATCCATCGCCAGAAAACGGCGGAGCTGAAAAAGATCTTCAAGATGTTGGAAGATGAGGTGAATACTGCGAAACTAATCAGTCAACAAACTGAACAGGAACTGCTAAACATAGACATTAAAGAATTTGAAATCGAAAAGGAAATCGAAGATGTCTTTGAGGTGTGTCAAAAGGCGCTTGATTTACGTAAACAGGAACTTAAATCCAAGCTGGCTGCTCTTTGCGAAAACAAAAAATCTGCAATGCAATATAGAGCAAAGACTTTGGAAACATTTGTTGATGATGTCACGAGTGCGAAGGAATTTGGTGACAGCATCGTCCACCATACAGATCCCACCGAGTTCATTCCTCTCCATTTGACTCTGTATCGCCGTCTCAAAATGTTAACGAGTCAGAAAATCAAGAAAACGTTCCAAGTTGAATCGCCTATCTTCGATCCTGCAAGAATGGATGACGAGTTTCAACGGCTTGTCAGGAGTATGGGACAGTTGAGCACAACAGTTCACACACGGAAGCTTAATTTTCGGCGTGGTCGGACGGACATGGGCACCTCTGGAGCGCCTACACCATCTGGTAAGATTTTCAATATTTAATGATTCTTATTAAAAGTTACATTTCAGCGATATTTGAATTGATTGGTTTTGAATTCTTTCTTCTTTATATTTTTATAGTTGAAGGTGATGTTCGAATTGGAGATATTTTCTGTAAGTATGTTATAGTATTTTTATAAGGCATTTCAAATAAGAATCCTTTTTTTCTCAAGAAACAATAACGCTATCGACCTGCCAAATTTGCATTCCGACAGAATTATCAAGAAATAATCTCCCCCTAACTTTCAAAGAGTTATCATAGAGAACAAAATTAGAAATGGAAATATTTGTCGATAAAAACTTATATCTCGTCCAGAACATTTGACTTCTCAGTAATTGGTGCTACGGCTTTCTTATTTCAGGTGTATCTGTGACAATATTTCACGTTTAGACCTTGGTGATTGACCCACTCTTGCCTAACTCTATCCTTTTTCGTAACTTTTGGATGGTTGACCAGTGACACATGTACATTTACATTTCAAATGATAAGATTTTTTTTTTATTAACATGAAAACGAATACATGTAGAATGTGTATTTATTGGCCTTAAAACGAGATCAAAAATCAAATCGAACAAATGTACAAATGTAAAGTTACATTGTTTATTAACATATATCTCTACATTTACATAACATGTACATAATAAGTTGAACATTTAAACTGCAAATATTCAACATGTAAAATAAAATTTGGAGTGAAAAATACCATCCTCCCATTTTAAAAGAAAGCTCCTGAGTTTTGAAATTTTCGAGTTTAAATTCCTTCTTTTTCAAGAACAGGTGTGTTATTTTTCTAGTAGTCCCCCTCACAATGAGAAACGGCGTTTTGTACTCGTGCATCATGCAAAGTCTTATAAACTCTGTTCATATACTAGTATCCTTTTCGTTGTGATGTGCTTAACTTATTGCTAAGTGAGCAGAAGAGCGGGGATGTTGTTAATATCACTTCCGGTTCTGAGAGTCATCTCTATTTTGATCTTACTTGGCCAGTGACATCCGAACACTGGCCATAGAGGACGTGTTACTTCCACGTTAGAAAATGTATGAAGTTTCTTCTGATTGGTGCAGTCCACAACAATCAACTTCCGCTGGTCAGTGTCCACCAGAAATCCATACGTAATGTCCACCACTGTTCCCGCGTCTATTGCTGAAAGAGGAGTGTGTGCGTGGTTTCTTCCTCCATGTCGACACCATTGACAGAGCTGCATGTGCTCCTCACAGTGCTGTGCGCACAGCGACCACGCATTGCTGTGGTCATACACATAGTGCCCTTGGTCAATGTCGCTACGGCGATTTATGAGACCAACTTCAAACAAGAAGTTGACATTGTCTAATTGTTTGTGGATCTGGAAGCCGACATTTACCTCGAAATAGTGTTTTCCGGGCTGTGGAAAAGGTCTACTACCAATAGCACCGCGGTACTTCTTCAATCTCCTTTCGCTGTATGGGAGCTGGACGGTGTGTCCCATCGTTTGGTTTTTAAGGGATCTGAAATCATCACTCAGTTCTCTGTATTGATGAACGGTGTCGGAGTCAAAAAGAAATGCTGGACCTGAAAGCAGAATATACATTTCATTTGAATTTTGTTTTCAATTAAAAATTTAAAATTAATAGAAAGGAATCGAAGGCACACGTATGCCGAGTCTTGTCAAAGCTTTTATACTGTCAATCTCATTTGTGATATCAAACTCTTTCATAAACTGATAAAAGACACATATTATATCTATCATTTATGGTAAAATTCATAGTTTAAAGAATACCTTTCATCATATATTTTGATGAAAATTAATTAAAGCACATTTAATTTAACGATGAATTGTTTCGAAATTGGTAATAGGGCAGAGGATATGGCAGAAGAACTTCGAGCAATGTTTGGTAAATATGGACCGCTAACAGATGTCTATGTCCCAGTAGACTATTACACACGGGCGCCCAGAGGTTTTGCATATGTACAATATCCTTTAAGAACTGTTTGTTGATGTTGGTGCATGTTATTCATATTATTTCTTGTTTTTTCTTTATCAGAGTTATACAGTTGGTTGATGATGGTGTTGCATTTCAAATTAAAGTAAGACAGTTTGACAAGGGTCTCATGTAACAGAAAAAAGGCAAAGAACTTGTCAAGCTAAAGGCCTCTCAGTTACACAGATACAGTGTGCATGCCCTTTAAAGACTCCGCGGTGGCCACTGAAAAGACCATGCTTGGCACTGCTTCTAAAGTCAAGGCAAAGACAAGACACAGTGTCGTCTACTTCGCTTTTACATTGCAGCTGACTTGTTATGAGGTTTATTGACAAATTTCATGTTGTTTTAAATTTGAACCATTTTGATTTCATTGAAAGTTATTAGCTTAGAATAAAGGAATTCAGGATCCTTTTGCACAAATGCTACAAGTATAGCAAGATATTAAGACGCCATTAACCTGTTAGTGCACTTGAGTGTTTGTGCAAATGATTCCTATTTGATGAAACATGGATAAATGAAAATATTGATTGAAAGTTTATAAGTATTAATGACTTGGGGGGATTTCTTTGAAATGCTATCCTTAATTTTTATTATTTGAATAATGAACTCTATGTATTAATAATAGTTAACCTGACTGATCAAGACAAAGAATGCAAGACAAGACAAGTCACAGTCTTCATTTCAATCACAAGTCAGGGCCTAACAGATCGGTCATGGAATGCTTTTAACGTAACACAGAAAGCAAGTCAAAGCAATCAAAGAACAAGTCAAAGAATTCAAGCTAAAGAAAGCAAGTCAAAGTACACAAAGAGCAAGTCAAGTCAAAGAATAAAGTACAAGAGAGCAAGTCACAGAGCTCACAGGGCAAGTCAAAGAAAAGTCCAAGAATAGCAAGTCAAGGAATATGGGTTTACTCAAAGGTGGAAAAGTCCTAATACTGTGTCCTTTAATAAAGCACCATTTTTATTACTAACAAATTGGCTTAACACATTTGAGACCAAGTCATCAAATACATAGATGTATCCAATCTCTAGTTGAGCATGCATCCTAAAATGTCTTTATGTTGTTATAAACACATAAAGTTAAAAAAAAATTGTATGTCTGTTTTGTTTCTACAGATTTTTTCAGTGTTTTCCCTAAGAACTTGCTATTGGCCAAATTGCCCACTTCAGTTGACAAATATGTCACTAATAAAATAAAATGATCAAAATTGAATTGTTGTAAGGTCCACAGAGATTTTGTTCAAAGCCTGTTACAACTGATCTCTAACCCCCTACTGTGTTATAAAGGGAAAACACTGTGTTTTTTTATATAAAAGTTTGAATTTTCCCCCCACTTTGATGAAATTTCATGTCAAGAATCCTTAACAAGATTCAAGTTTGAAGATTCTCGAGATGCCGATGATGCCCTGTATAACTTGGACAGGACCAGGTTTTTTGGAATGGAGTTAGAGGTGGAGTTCGCCAGAGGTGATCGTAAAAGTAAGATTTGATTTCATTTTCAAATGCTCCTATTTTTTTTTTTTTTGCAGAAGTAGTTTTGTGTAAATAAAATAATGTCGCTAAGAATATGCTAGACCTATGCTAGCTTCGAGACAATGATGATTTGAGCATGTATTCATGTTATAATTTTAAATTATTTTTCTAGCACCAAACCAAATGAGGTCGAAGGACAGGGGAGGTAGAAGAAGCTCCCCTTACAGGGACAGTCACTATGGCGGAGGAGATTACGACAGAAGACGGGGCCGGAGAGGAAGATCCAGAAGCAGAAGCCCAAGGTAGGAAGGCATTTCATGAATATTCAGTAGGTCATGACTCAAAAATATGTAGATTTCATGACGTAACAAATATTAAGAAAGAGGAGAAGGCATCTGATGAATATGCAGTTGATCATGACTTGTGATAATGAGATTTCATGACATAATGAGTAATAAGAGAGAGAGAGGATTAAAATCTCTTCAGCTTTTTGGAGTAATTTGTTGTTAAATGCTGGCATATATCTTTTCCTTTTCACAGATACAGGTCAAGGTCTAGAAGTCCAAAGAGAAGTCGAAGGTAAGAGAATTTCTGCATTGGTATTTAAACTGTATGTACAATCGTGCTTTTATGATAATACTATGGAAAAAAAATTGTTTTATATGTTTAAAAGATCAGGTAAAATTTTGGACATATTCACATGAAGAACATAATTTCAAAAAATTAATATTTATCCTTGTTAATCATTGTAATTTTCTTTTTTAATAGGAGGAGTAGATCAAGAACACCAGAGAAAAGGTATTCCATTGTTACAACTTATTATTTCCTAAGGGGGCAGACTTGAGTAAAGTATTAGATAAAAATTCCAGCTTTTGGGATTTTGATGACATTAAACATCAGTTTCAGAGTCTAAATGACCTTCAGATAGGTACACTTTCTATATTTTATAATATTTTATATGTTTGTTGTATGCATTCTGACATTTTGATGTGAAATGGCAAATGCTGATATAGAATTTTAAATTTCAGGAGGAGTAGGACAAGAAGTCCATATGAAAGGAGGTAAATATTCCATTTTCCCCAATTGTCATAATGCTAGCTTTATTAAAGTATCAATTTAGTTGCCTTGCCATCTGGATTTTAAAGTCTAGTGTTACAATTCATTTAAATGAATGAATTACTTCTATTTTACTTAAGTTTTTTAGCAACAATGGCTTTGGTAATAGCAGTCAGTAATATTGACCCTGATTTTTCTTGACCATGTTTAATTTTCAGTAGTAAACTAGTTTTGTTTGTGTGGTTAGACATGTCTTTTTTTTATTTCATAGGAGGAGTCGGTCAAGAAGTCCATATGAAAGAAGGTATGTGTATTATTATCTATTAGATTTTGCACCAGAATCACATTGTTCAAGATCATTGAGAAAAATTTGGCTTATTTTTAATGGAAGTTTAATTTGATGAACGTCATTTGTAGGAGATCCAGAACAAGAAGCAGAGAAAGAAGGTAAATTTTCTCCATTGTGAAATACAATATGTCTTTATAAAAGCTATATGTGTATTTTCAAATGAATGCTAGTTCTACACACGAGTAAAAGCAACCATATAATTGCAAGGAAAAAAAACAAAACCAAGGTTTTTCTTTTCAAGAATAAGGTTTGAAGATGTGATTATGCATTTTTCAGGAGATCACCATCACGATCCAGGTCAAGGTCATATGAAAGACGGCGAAGCGGCTCAGGAAGAAGGTAGGGGTTGTGCCATATTTGGATTAATTAATGTTTATAATTGTTGGCAGAAAATGTGAGTTAATTTATGCAATTTTGCAACAGATCAAGGTCATACAGTCGTTCTGCGTCAAGGTCACCAGGCCGTGGAAAGGAAGAGTCCCCAGCAAGAAACGGTCACAGTCGTAGCAGAAGTCGAAGTCCCCCTCCAAGTGCTGACCATTAAGATCTTTTTTGACTTTGAACAAGCCTTCTATTAATTTTAAAGAAGAAGACACAGTGACATTAACATGTTTTATACTGGTGAACAAAAGTTTCATGTGACATTAGCATACATGATTTTAGTGTTGTTTTTTTTTCTCTCACTTTGAATGTATTTCATTGCCATAATAATGATAATGATCAAGCCAGCATTGTTTTTTTTTCTTCGTTATATTTGTTTTGGATGAATACAAGATATTTGTATCCTTCATCAGTAAGCTTTATATAGATGATGTACAAACTGGAATGCCTGCAGACTATGTTTGTATGTAGCACAATTGGCATTCTTAGGAGATGCTTGCTTTGTTGTGCCCCTTTTGCTGTTTTATATCTTATTATAGGTTGATGATATGGAAATACATGTTCGATTTTACATTGGCCAAATAGCAGATATATGACATTCTGGCTTTAAATACAATGGTCTACTTCATGTAATTTGTTTTTAAGCATTTTAATAAAATAATAAATGTACAATTTCAAAAGTATTTGTGGAAAATTGATGAAGCAGTTAATGCATGCAGACACTTTTCTTTACAGACTCTTTAGCAATGGACACGATTTTGAATGTTCAAAATGCAGAAGATGAGGAGTTGTAAATGAAATATTATGTCAATAAAGTTCAGTTAAACTGAATGAATATTTATAATCAGGTATTAAATAGAAATTAGTTTAGTTAATTAAATCAGTGGAATGCAATTTGTTTTTAATACATTTCATCCAATTTATTACATACAAAAAGAATTTACATATTTAGATGAAGACCACTGTTGGGTGTGTCAGATCAGTTTGTAAGGGCTTTATCTTCTGCTAAGCTTGTCTGCAATATTGTAACAGGCTGGCCTCAATATCTAATATCTCTTTATTTCCACTGTAGATGTTTTACACAGGAACTCCGTTTGTTCTTTATAACTGTTTATTAAATCTCATCACAAACTTAAAAACAAGTCAACAGTTGATGCACAAAACTGTTTTTTTAAAACAATATTTTATTCACTGATGTAAATGTATATGGGATTGGGCAGCAGGCGTAGCTTATTTTAGCCCTCTCCCTATGACAAAACTGTGTTGGTCCCCTTATCAACACATACATTTTGTTAGGGTCTCATGAGTGGTGGGAGATGGCTTCATTTAAAGTTCTAGGTATCTATAGCCAAAATGGGATTTAAAGGGGAAATACTCTTATAACATAGAGTGTCGTATCAGAAGAAAATATATGGAAATTAACAACAATTTACTATATACTGTATAAGAGATTGTCAGTAATTCACTTGTCAGGAAATCTGAGTTTCAGGAATTCTGAGTGTCATGGATTCATAAAATGTCAGGATTCTGGGTTGCCAAATTATGAAAAAAACAATCTTTATGCTGAATATTAATTTGAACTTGTCTTCATAAAAATTATGATCTTGGTTTGCAGAATTCATCATACTTAATAAATTAAGAAATAGGCGACTGCTCAGTGGAGCTATCTGACAAAAATTCTTTATACAGCTTTAATCCTGACAGGCATAAATTATTATTTTAACAATTAAAAGCAATTATATATTACCAAATTATCCTATTAAGTAAGTATTTTCTATGTACAATAAAATGAATGCATTACTTAATAAAGCACTTTCTCTTGTGGAGGAACTAGTAAAGTAGACGTCAGTGATTAGGTAATATTCTAGAGCAAAAATAAATAGTGCCAAATGACAACAATCATAAATTGTGAAATCAAATCTACAGGTATTGTTTAAATAAATCAAGTTATAAAAACTATAATTTAACCAAAAAAAAAACCAGAAGTCTCTGTCGAGACTGTAGCTCTACTGGGTTATACTTGTAACAAAGGAAGAGAAAAGTTGCAGTAAGGGCTTGAATCTTTACAACAGCAATATAAAATAGAATAATTATCCTTGATAAAGTCTTGGGTGGCAATATTGCAATAAGACTACAGCTGTAGTAGTAACTTTTCAAAATTTTTTTAAAGAATTTTCAATTATAGTTACCATGGCAACACCGTTCATCGAAAAAAAAAAATAAAGACAATAATGTATCTTAGTGTAGTCTTTCTGCATGACACATATAATCAAACTAAAAATATATTTGTGATAGCATTTTTTAATCATTTCACAGAAATTTCTAATTTTAGTAATCACGGCAACACCATTCATCAAAATCCGATGTTCAGTATTATGTATCTTAGTATAGTCTCCTTGTGTGTCAAGTTATATTGAAATCCAACCAAAACTGAAGGATGAGTAGCGTTCTGAAAGCATTTCACAAAAACTTCTATTTTTAGTAACCACGGCAACACTGTTCTATGAAATTTAAACCTTATGTACCTTAGTATAGTCTCCTTGTGTGCCAAGTTTATTGAAATCGGACCAAAACTGTAGGAGAAGAAGTATTTTGAAAGCATTTCACAGAAATTTCTATTTTGAGTAACCACGGCAACACCGTTCTTTGAAATCAAAACCTGATGCACAGAATTATGTATCCTAGTAACATAGAAAAAAACGTGGGACCAACACAATTATAAATCTATCAACAATAACATGATTAACGGCATATTCTGAAACTGTTATGTACGAATAAAATCTACCCCCTTTAACCAATTAAGTAATGAATATATAACAATATCTATTCTTTTTATGAGAAAAAATTGAAATATCATTATCAAAGTTGAGGAATTCTCTGTGTGTTAAGGTAGTATATTCTTCTTTAGTTTCTGAGTAGATGAAATATGCAATGTATATTTGCTCATATGTCTTATATATTTAGGTGAAAAGATTTAAAAGACCATTTTTTTCTTTCCTCATCACAACTGTACAACTTTAAATAGAAATGGTAAATTGTATATATTCGAAAACTAGCAGGGACTGTATTTTTGGCGGAATGGTGGCATATGAAAATATCTTCTTTTCTGCCTCTGCAAATTATTATAGAACAATGAATTTAGTTATATTTTTTACACAATCAAAGATTAGAAGAATTTTTTAAATGTAAGCTAAGTTATAGTTACACTATAGATATTAATTGGTTAATGGTAAATACACTCACAGTTTTTAATTCACGAGGGGCGGAGCCCCGAGTGAATTAAAAACTGTGAGTGTATTTACCATTAACCAATTAATATCTATTGTGTAAGTTACTTGTACCAGAGGACCAATGAGAGAAAAGCTGGTTGACAGTTAGCACCGCCCACTTCATCCTGTCAAGCCATGGTCCGGAGACTGTATAAATACCTTTCTCCATCTGAACCGATTGTATTTTGAATGCTGC